>JBCAUG010165268.1:0-20147 GCA_038406175.1 Haplosyllis leylae | reverse complement strand
TGGTCGGCTGGGGCATGGTATATATACAAGGTCACGCAGTGGCCTTGGCCTTGGTCGGGAGGGACTCCGACAGTCTGCGATTTCCATCTTCTTCCATTGGTCTTTTTGGTGGCTCGTTACAGTCACCTTAGTGGTTGAGTCGATAACCCCTTAACATCTTGGGATGTTAAGATGTTAAGGGCCTTTGCCAGTTTTATGATAAGCAGGCATGCTTTAAGCTGCATTCATTGGTTGGAATTATTTACACAGAATGCTGCATGACATCATTTTACACATGCCACCAATTGGGTCAAGGACACAACGTAATTTTTGTTATGGTTGGAAGAATTTTGGGTTTAATCCCGTTATAAATGTGACGTCTGTGAGGTACTGACGAACGTGCTTCTCTATTGTTTCAGATAATCTGATCACAAACTGCGCTGTTACCTCTATATTTCAGGCATATACTCATGCTACACATAAAACCTACACTTTCAAATACGAGCAAATCAGAAATTATTCCTTCCTTTTGTGGCAGTGTATCTACAGTTATTTACATAAGGAATATGTTCAGTGGAAGTTCAGTGATGTATATGATTGTCAAAAAGCTGATGGATATTAAGAGCAAAATACCTGCAATATATACTTAATTTGGGCAATATTTCTGCCTGATAAAAATCTATTTTCTGACAGACATTATATGCTTTTCGCAGAGAAAAAATGCCCTTTGTATCAAAGATATGACAGAAAATGATTACATGCCAACCAAAGTAATGGTTGCCTCGAGCGGTGCTTTCTCAATGGCACGGTTTTTTACTCTGTGAATGTCAGAGATTGCTGGTGATGTCGATTTTATTGTTCAGAAAGGAAACATTACGGTGAGGATGTCGTTTGTGTCATATCTGTCTCTTGGCAATAGAACCACTGGAACTGAAGACAAATTTAGGTGAAAGAATATTTCTCCGTCGGGAAACGAAAAACACTGACATCATCAAAAGTTCTCGAAAGCCAATAATAACTTTGTCAATGAGATGCTTGCAAAGTTTCTTTCAACAATAGAATCACGCAAAAGCCGGAGAGATTGAAATGTACTAGAAAATTGATTGTACAAAATGAAAAAGTATGTTATCAAAATAGGACTTTAGAAGTCATGTCAAACACTAACGTTATAATTTATAGGTATTCTAGTAAATTGATTCTGTGTTCAGTGCGTTTTATTCCATTGGCTGATTTCATATGTAACAAAATGTAGCAGTTTTACACAAAGGAACACGTATTAACTATACAAAAGTTGAATAACACATTAACGTTTTAACGTTGTGAGGTTTGTTTGTGCCTGTTAAACTTCATTCTGTTTGATGTTCTAACCTCATTTCTTGTAGACTTTGAGGTGCAGTATGTAACAGGTATATGATTGCAGACATTAAGTTGTTGCTGTAAATGTGAACGAAACATAGGCAAAATTAAGCAAAATGTGTAAGAAAAATTGCGTAAACATTACTTAAGAAAGTATTCTTAGGAAATCTATGGGGTAAAAGTAAAACATTCTGAAGCAGAAGATATTTGTCTGCGTCTTTCATTTAAACAGGAAACCGCCAACACCTTTTTCAGACGAATGTGGGATGCAGATAAAATAAGCTGCTTGTTGTTGTTCTCTACTATTTTTAGTTGTCTCGACAGATTGAAGTTGTGGGAGAGAATCTATAACAAAGAGTCTTCATTAAGAGTTTGGTGTGCAATTTGTGACATGACGTTAACAGGGAAACATTGTGAAACAATTCAGTCTGTCAACGTTAGGGAGCTGTTGTTGTGTTCATACTCGCATACATCAAATTTCTGACACGCTAGAATAAGTCTTTTTGGTAGATTTTTTTACTCATTTTCCAAGTGCGTAACTGGAGTTAATTAAAAAGTTTACACAAACATAGAGTAGCTTATTTAAAAGTAGCTAACAACATTGCAAGACATATAGCTGTAAACATATACACACGTATGTATTTAGGGTTCGTTCACACTGTGCGATTTGCGACTGTGATTTGATTTTGCTTCTAGTGGGATGTATAGGAGCTACTGATGTTGTCGCAGTCGCATAGTGTGAACACTTCTGTTGAGTCCTGTACAACCCATTTGTTGCGATAAGGGGAATCGCAGCCGTAATCAGGAAAAAAAACGCACAGTGTGAATGAATGTTTACAGTTCAAATTTAAATCATTTCATTTTTGTTTATTTGTAACAAAATCTAAACTTTTGGAACTCCTCACATTTGCTCATTAACCAGTGAAGGAAATTCAGAAAGATCTTCTCGAAGAATCCTTATTGGTGCTCTGTTCATCCAAACGATAAACTGGACCTTTGGGTATCTTTGAATTTACTCCGGTTGTTTGCGTTGTATGCGCCATTCATTTATATAGGCAAATCCATCCAAGACTCATCATCTATTCCTCAATCAAGAACAAAACACCACCTGACATTTCCATTTGCAAAGCTTGATAAAACTTCTAGACAAATGTTCACGATAATAGATAAAAGTTGCAAATGTAATTGCTGTTCTGCATCAATGTGAATGTAAATTTGGTAACTACAGAAACAATTGACATCAAGTTTCCAAGTATCTTTTGGAGCGGCAAGTTAATGAACATTTGAAGAGGTTTTAGTGACGGATCTTATTTTTTCTTGCTCTTCTGGGAAATGTGTTGACTTGTTACACTGCCATTCCTGGTTTTTTAATTGATATCACAGATTAGTAACATGATTTGGCACTGTTATCTATTTTCGTGGACGGGAGTGGCCGAGTGGTTTACAATGCTGTGCTGTGCGCAGCATGGATGGTCGTGGGTTCAAACCCTCACCAATACTTGTGGACATATGATCTGCAAGTACATGGATTCAAAAGCTCAGCTGCCAATCCGACCTCTGTACAGTTGGCAGGTGTCACACTATAGGTGAATCTGAGAATCACACAGGTGAGAAAGCACACAAGTGATCTTCCCTGGCTTTAAGAGCGTCATCAGAAGTCTAAACCAGGATTATCAGTGGCCCCACAAAAAGGGGTTTATGTCCCTCAATTTTCTTTTGTAACTGGATCGAAGTCTTTAATGCGACACTTTCCATGGACAAGGAAACATTCTCGTTGTGTTTTATTATTTCAAAGCTTGTTATGTGATAGAGGTCATCTAACAATCTTGTACCAATTCACTTTTGAGTCTATTCTCTCAGTTCCCCAGCAGCAAAAGAAAAGGCACGTCAAAAATAAGTGAAGAGATTATAGCATATCATGAACGTAAATTAACTACATGGGATGAATAACAATTTTTTTTATAAATAACATTACTAGCTTTTTGGGGATGCACGGTAATAGCGGAAAATCATGATGATGAGCGTCATCTTATCTTAAAAATCGGCTGAACACTGTGGACATATAAGGCCATGCAAAGAAAGATGTGTCTGGAATAAAGCATTTCTTTTGGGCCCAACCTGTTTGTTTACCCTACAGAGGCACTATCTATGAAAAGAGACAATTGATAGGAAAAACTAGAAATGAAGAAGTATATTTATTTAGGTGAGTAATTTTGTTGCTTTATAATTATTAACATGTCAGTGTTTGATGACGTTGTTATTGCTGAAAGTAGCCACGTTAATGATAATCATAAAATATTGAATTCTTTGAGAAGTAGCTGTTCTAAATTATGAATAACTGTTGGGGGACAACTCTGTGGCGTAAGGTAGTGTACACTCCTTTTGTCACCTAGTTAATTGTCACATAATTAAGAATACATGATGATGTTGATTGGTGATGTTTATCCATTAGAAACGTTTTTCCAAGTCTACTATGCAAGATGGAGTTGCTGACAAAACTGAAAGGTTTTTGAAATCAACAAGATAACTGTGTGGAGAAAAGACTAATCTTGTAAGTATGTTTTGCAGAAATCTATTTTGGCTGCAACAATTGACTTCATAGTCTCTGACTACCGTTGCCACGAACTGGTAATCCAGGAGAGACAGCATACCGGGTAGCCTTCATGGTTCATTGTCCTTTTGTTGGCACAATCTAATGTAGATTCATGTTTCACCAAACTTTCAGACAATTTGCATACTTATTAGGGGGAACCTACAGTGAAGCTCACGTGCACTATTTATGTGTGGTAATGGGACTCAGATATTTCTTTTTTCCTCTAACCATGTTTCAATAACTACCATTCAGGTCCACAGTCTCTACTGATACATTTCCATGAACTCATATCTCACATAGCGAAGGCCCTGTGCCAATGACAAAAGACATTTGTATGGCTTGTATTTTTGATTTTTTGTCTATGTTCTAAAACTTTTGTGCATCTGTTTCCTTTCCTTTACTTCGTTGTCTCAAATGTAGATAAAATGTGGTAAGTCATTAGCAATATTTCCTATGATTTAGAAATAATATTGCGCAAAATAGTTCTTTTTCATAAAATAGAATTCGATCAAAAGAAGCGTTTCATTGGTTTGCTTCCAGATCCATGCATTCCATGCATCTTTTCTTTTCCAGTAAGCACTTTTCCTGTATGATTCACTAAATATTTGAAAGAAATGTCTTACTGCAGTACATGTGAGCAGACCCAAGATTTTGTCAGGTGGGCCTGAAAACGTTTTCAAAATTTGCAGAAGAGGGCAGTGAAGTAGGCCATTTCTTGAAGTTAAAACTGTCACAATTAATATATGTAGTGTTGTATCTATATGAATGCAAATTTAAATTTTGGAAGAAAAGTAATTTGGAAAATGTACATTTGATAGCTAAAATGTAGGAGCTTCCAATGGCAAAGTGAACCATTTTGGGTCTAGAGTCCATCTTGAGGTTATCTTGCTCATTTTCTGAGCACTTTAAGTTGACGTTCTCAAACATATTTCATTATGAAAATGTTCAATAAACCTTGAACATCTTTGAAATACAGTAATGTATGTAAAATATTTTACTTTAATCTTTAAAACTCTTTGAACACAAGATTGCATTATGGCCTTTAGGCACACTCACAGGAAGAATATGGAAGTAAACACGGAGAAAATGCTGAAAGGAGTGAGGCTAGAAAAAATGAAAAGATAATTCATCCTTGTACTCTTAAATTGTATGCTGTTGCTTCAGGGGTAGGGGCTGGTCAACGAAGCCCCCCCCAACTATTTGTAGCGCGTGTCATACAAGATGCAGGTTGTAATAGTCTTTAGACTACGTTATATTACAATGGAATAGACCTTGTAGGTAGCTCTACATGGAGACATACATTTTCAGTATGCAAATACAAATTTAGTCTATATGCCTACCCAAAATATGTGTTTACTCGCACATAAATATACCGGAACAGGATAGCATGCAGAGAGGTCTGCATATGTGCCCATACATTATGCTGCGAGGGATGTCCACAGAGAGGTGATTGCAATTTGAAAGTGGTAGCTCTAATGGGCCTGGTGATTATTATGAGCCTCAGCAGTGCCAGGATCAAATGTATGTGAGAAATGTATGGTAGTATCAACTTTATGTATTTATGTCCGTAAAAGGGGACACTTTAATTTGTTAAGGACATTTTAGGATGTTTGTTTATTTACTGACTTACAAAAAAACGCGGAATTTTGAAAAATATTAAATGTTTAATGAACGTTCACAAT
Organism: Haplosyllis leylae; assembly: GCA_038406175.1. NCBI lineage: Eukaryota > Metazoa > Annelida > Polychaeta > Phyllodocida > Syllidae > Haplosyllis > Haplosyllis leylae. Next base: position 14,537 of record JBCAUG010165268.1, on the reverse strand, counting down.
ACATTCTATTGGTTAATTTACTGCTCTTGGAAACTTTACAGTTTTATAAAACAAAAATGAAGATTCAAACTTATTCATTTTGTAGGAAACTCAGTTCAGTATTGTGGGGCCCAAAATATTGATTGTCAATATAATTGTCGTTTTGGAGTATGCTACACATGAGAAAGCAGCCTTTAATGAATATGGAAGCTGGGGGAGCCACGCATCATATTAGTACATAGTAGTATCATATACATGGGTAACCCAAATACCCTGGATCTCCAATGTTTATAGTAATTGTCTATTGTTTTTACTGGAGCTGCTGGCCATTGGTATATTGGGAATATATAATTCATTATAATACCATAGTAATGGGCTGTCTACAGCCTGAACTCGCCATTAGTGGAGGGTAGGTACTGTACTCCATGTAATTCGTTCTTCTTCATTTCCCAATACCGTTATGGGTATTTCTACCCTAAATTTGTGGATATCTCTTTAAGACAGGTGAGAAGTCATGGATTATTGTTAGGATATCTTCAAATGACAGAGGACACATAAATTTTGAAGTAAACAATAAAGTCTTAATAGGATATGTTTGGATATGTTTCCTTTTGTATGGATAACACGATTAGTAATCCATAGAACTCTAACTTTATGAAACACAGCTTGGTTGGCAGTTTTCAAACTACACAATGTCTGAAATGAATTGTTTACTATCGAAAAATGTTAATTTTATTATGAGAGTTTTAAGTACTTGTTTTATTACTAAACATGGAAAATATTGTTCTACAATCTGTATTTCCCATACGAGGAAAACATGAAACAACAAAATTTTGGCATACCACATAAGTTTCCACAAGAGTATTCCTTGTACTTTTCACGGACTTCTCTTGTGTGTAAATGGGCCCTCCTGCCAGATAAAGAGTAGAACACCTTCAGGCCACGATAAACCAAGGGCACTTTGTTTTACAGGCAAACAGTAAAAGAATAATATGCAACCAAAGGTGTTTGAAATAAAACTCTTTATTCAATATTAATTCGTAACATGAAATGCCTCTTGGGAGACGTGCTCATTTCTATGCCTGAACACTTGGAAGCGAAATTCTAAAAGAGGACTTTTTTGCAGAGAAGGAGGAATGTAATCCCACATTTTTTAACTGCTCAATGTTTTCCTTTTGTAGTTTCTTCCAAATTTGTTACAAAATTGCTGGTTGTTCTGTCCATTTTTGTCAATGGAGAATTTTATTCTGATGATTCTTTGATTGGATCAATGCAAAATGTTTCCTTTTTTGATATTTTACCCCAAATAATTGCTATTTGAATTGCCTCTCACTTGCGTAACATATTCGGCACGGTCTGCGCACTTCCAACACAAGCTATCCACGGATTTCGGGGGTGGCGGTGTTGGAGACTCAAAGTCACAGTTCTCCGTGAGATGTTTCAATTTGGGCTGAAGGTATTTTCAGGACTCAAATCGCAAGTCACAGTTCTTCATGAGATCTTCCGATTTGTGTGGGGTGTGGGTGGGGGTGAGGTTATTTATAGGACTGAAATCCAATGTCAACTTTCTTCAATTTTTCTTTCAATTTGGCGCATTATTTTCAGAACTCAAATCCAAAACATAGAGGCCTGTGTCTTAGTGTAACTCTGATCAACATTTGAATGATAGAAATGCATGAAAACTTATGAGTAAAGTACCTGTAATATCCAAGTCATTCTGATGTAGCATGGAAATTTGCTGCAGCTGCAGAATTTATTGCTCGTCGGACACGATCGCCTATCAGCTTGTCAGTAAAATATTACAGCTTATGTCGATGATTAATGAATTGATTGTATGTGATAAAGAGGGACGATGTGGAAAAAAATACGACCACAGTCTGACTGGTTGGACTGCAGGGAACATATTAAACCAAGAGCTCTTGTCGTGTCCTAGTGCTCAGATGAAATACTACACCAGAGACTATTTAGTATTTCTCATAACTGCATACTCTTCCGTTAATAAGACCATAGACGTACGCGTGTCAAAGATGACGTTAATAGGATAAACACAATTAGTGATACAGATCTAGATTATCGTTCCGAAGAGATTCTGTTACATATGAAATAATGAACCTACAGAGAGAAATTTTAGAGAATATATTGACATAGCTGCATCACGTTCCATTTCTGGCTCGCAGTGCCTGACCCACGCTTGGCTCCCATAGCAACCCATCTGAAATGACACTAGGGATAATATTATGTAATTTCCAGTGATATAGTAGTCTTTCCTTCTGGGAACATGTATTAAATGCAGAGTCAGTGTAATTTTGCGACAAAGATCATATGAACCAGAATGACTGTTTGCTATTTTGCGTTCCCATCCGTCGATATAACTATGCGTAATTGAAGTTGTTATTTGTCTGTCACAAAGTTCATCCAGAGTATTAGAAGAGATGTGTATATTTGCTTTTAAATCATATGCAGGGAATGAAATTATCAGTTTTTCGTTCAATCATTGAAAATGATTATGAATCGACAAACAAACCAAACCTTCACTTCCTACTTTAAAAGACTTTTTAATCAATAGAAGGGACTTCAAAATACAGTTTCAAGTGACAAAAGAGAATTTCGTAAAATCAAACTTGGCATGAAAGAGTTTCACATGCTCACGCGTTGCCCACCATACACCATACCCCAGAATACGTCACCCCATTAAATTTGAAATCAGAAATCAAGGGGTAGATGAGGATTATATTTCAAGGTTATGTTCTTTAGTGGACTACTTAATTTTTATTGGCAGAGCTAAAACAAAGTTGGCAATGTTGGTATTCCTGCATTGTGGAGAGTTTCTGAAAAACTCTATTTGTCTGATAAATATATGTTGGCTCAACAACTCAGAAAGTGTCAAGGAATTTCCAATCTTTCCTTTTGTGCCTGGATTCTATCATGCAGTGATCAATAGTTTTTCAATAAAGTACAGTCATTCTACTTTCTAATGCCTACAAAAGTCAACACCTAGCAATTTACGTATTGTTATATATTCCTTTTTCAATGAACATTTTCGACTGTTTATTTTATTGAAAGATTGACGTTATGGAAAAAATAGAACATTATCACTCTATTTAGGCAGTATTGCGTATTGAAAAATAAATATTTCATGAAACTTGAAAAGATTTTTCTTGTGTTGACACAAAGTCTATTGATCAGTTCACTGGATTGTGTGACTGAGTTTATCCAAAATTATTCTTTTAATGCACAGCAATTTTCGGTGTTCGACACTGATATAGACATAATGGAGATGTAAAATTACGATGTGACTGTGACTGTGTAATTTATTCCATGAAATATTAATAAGACAGGAACGCTTAATGATTCTTGAGGACAATATGCTCTTTTGATTTGGTTAAATATTCTGCTAATTATGGACATTATTGATGGCTCGTTAGCGCTGCCTGTTTAGTTGACGGACTGCTTTTTGGTCTCTTGTTTTGGCAGTTGGAGGAGAGTGCGCAATACTAATGTGCAGGGTGGTGGTGACTGAACATTATAAAATCCAGAAAAGTTTCAAATTTAAATAAAGGTATCAGGGAACATTTGGGGGGGGGGCATGTTGGATCAAATATATGGTAACCATCATGAATTATTTCAGATGGTGGCCAATTAAAATAGAGAATTTGATGTTTGAGGCATATTTTGAGATATTTTACTCATTGTTATTGGAGGATAACTTCAGAACATTGATGACCTATCATTAGTTGCTATTGGTTAGCAATTGTTGCTCCTAGCAATCAGTCAGTTAATGAGTGATAATAAGGAATTTGATAATTCAGACATATTTTGAGATGTTGTACTCATTGTTACTGCAAGATAGCTTGAGAATATTAAAATTCTTCATTGGTTGCCCTTGGTTACCAAATGTTGCCCCAGTAGCCAGTCAGTTCATGGGTGATAATAGGAAATTTCATATTTCAGGAATATTTGTAGATGTTTTATTTATTGTTGGTGGAGGATAGCTTCAGAACATTGAAAACCCTGCAATTTGTACCCTTTGTTATCTATTATTGCCCCTAGGAACCAGTGACTTAATGGGTGATAATAAGAAATTTGATGTTTCAGGCATATTCTGAAGTGTTTTGGTGGAGAACAGCTTCACCTATTTGTTTAGTATGAGATAGAGCTACCGTTTGGCATATAAGCCACCAAAGTGAAATTCTTCACTTCTTGATATTTTGTTTCTTTATTACGTTGTCAGACGCCACTTCAGTAATATTTACCTATCAATCTATCTTTTAACCAAATTTCTCAAATTATGAAGAGATTGATTAGTTTCGACACTTTTTCAAGATTAACCATGTCGGGTTTGGGTTGTATTTTGACATCGTGATGTCAGACAACCGATGGTATTTCAAGGTGTGATCAAGACGTAGGATGGTGCTATTTGCCGTTGCCCAATATATTGCGCTGGACGGGATGCAGATCAGTTTCAGTAGGAATGACGGGAGCGTAACAACAATGTTTACGTTAACTTGACTCGCAATGATATTGGCATTTTACATTATAATAATTCAACTGTCTTCTTTCTTTGCAGTGAGTACGGTGTGAAGGCGTAATCGTCCTGCATGCCGGGCAAGGCAATGGCCGCGGGGATCGTGGCCTCGACGCTTCGGCGTCGAACTTTACGGCAAAAGTTGTCGATCGAGGCCAAGTACCAGGCAATAGAGCCCGGACACATCTCCCTGAGCCCGACCGCTCCTCATCAGCCGTCACGATCCCCAAGTGCTTTCATGCGGCAGTCACTATCGCGCTCTCCTAGTGGCAGTAGTCATAAGGGCCCTCGCTTCAACAAACTTTTCTACCAAGACTTCTGGCCCGCCTGTATTAATCCTGCAGAACAAAACCTCAAACTTGTAGAATTTGAGACTTTTGAGTAAGTACTATTTTTTGTATCGATGTTTGTGGTGATATTCGTACATTTTCATTTCAGTGAGTACGGTGTGAAGGCATAATCGTCCTGCATGCCGGGCAAAGGAATGGCCGCGGGGATCGTGGCCTCGACGCTTCGGCGTCGGACTTTGCGGCAAAAGATGACGATCGAGGCCAAGTACCAGGCAATAGAGCCCGGACACATCTCCCTGAGCCCGACCGCTCCTCATCCGCCGTCACGATCCCCTTCTTTCATACGGCACTCGCTGTCCCGCTCTCCTAGCGGCAGCAGCCAGAAGGGTCCCCGTTTTACGAAGTTATTCTACCAGGACTTCTGGCCCGCCTGCATAAATCCTGCAGAACAAAACCTCAAACTTGTAGAGTTTGAGACTTTTGAGTAAGTACGACTTTGTGTACCCCTTCTTTCTTGGTCATATACAGTCAAGTGTCATGTGAAATGGATGATTGCTTCCTCTTCAGATGGGGCTGAATTCAAAGCCTCCACCTTTATGACACTTGATGCATATGCCGTCCTTTAGCTCAATTTTTGCTGAATATTCAACATAGCAGGCATGTGTATTGGCACATTTTCCATTAGTTTTGATCAGCACTAGTTTGACTTGTAGCACTGGCTTTACTTTGATATATTATGGCACTGTTTCTTGTTTGGTATCTAGCACGGTTTAGCGCAGTTTGAAGACAAAGGTCTTTTATTAGATCGTATAGTTATAGAATCTTTTCATCTTTTACAAATCTCTATTTTAGATCTCTTTATAGGAATTTTCCTTTTGGTTGTTTCCAAATAAACATTAAAATCTGTAAAACTGTAAGCAGTTACTGCTATGTGAACTTGGTAATTGTTTTTCTATTCTTTCTTTGGTCTCTGAAGTCAGCTTCAGACAAGGATTTCTTCTCATTGTTTGCCAAATCTTCTGAGTAAGAAAGGATGAACCGGACAACCTTAAGAAAATTCACTCTTGAAAAGTAATTAGTGGTTTTTGTGCGGGTCTGTTTGGTTTGAAAGTCGAGTTTGATTTTTGTAGTTTCATCCTGATCCTTGAGAAGAAAGATGACTCTCAAATCAGATCCTCGTTGTTTAATAGTTTTCACATTCAATTATATGCGGCCACAAATGGACTTCTAAAGATATTTAAATAATACGATGGTTTTTCGGTGAATAATTTCTTTCCTTCAACAATAGTCTGCAGGCAGTTAAAGGCCAGGGTCTGGACAAAATTAAAGTGAGTAGGCAGCTCGCACAGGAAAGAGTGTGTCATGATGTCGTGAAACCACACATCGTGCAGATAAAAGACAATTTCTTGGACAACGATTTGGAGAAGACAATTTGCGTGGGACTGAATTCCTTTTTTCAGATTCAATGTTACATTTGTTTTGGACTTAGAATTTACCAAGCTAAGAAATTTCATAAATTATTGTTAAAATTTACGTAAACTGGCCAATGACATTGATCGTCTATCAGCTTACATTTGACTATCTGCAATGGCTACTCTCAAGTTATCAATCAAATAACTTAAATAATACACACTGCATGTTTAGTTTTTAGCACAGCTGTTCGTAAGTGGATGTATTATTGCATTGTAAATCACAGTGTATTATTAGTATTCTGGATCTATCATATGATTTGTGAAAGGTCCAGTGATGACAAGTGATGGTTTGCTTTGGGCCCACAGTAAATAGATAGAACTGTTGTGCATACTTTATTTGCAACTATTGCTAGGACTGGGTTTTGAAAATTAATGCGATAACATGGTCCTGTCATTGAATGGCCTTAGATTTAATAGTATGGGGCAACACAATTGTCACCCAGAAAGATATTTTATCAGAAAAGTCACATGATATGTGTTTCCCTCAATCAGAAGGCTGAATCAATGTTACCCCGGAAGATTTGCAGAAACAAAACAGTTGTACCATAAGCCTTCGGCTTAATTGTCCTCAAGCATAAATCAGAGCAGTCAAACAAGCTAACCTGTTTGCATGATAACATCATAAACCTGAAATATTTTATTCTTGGCAAGGCCTGGCTAACAGTTGGAGGAGAATGCGCTTTTGTAAACCATCGTCTGAAACAACAGTCTGTTCAATACTGACGTGAGAGGCGAAGGCGTGACTAATTGTTTCTGTCTAAGATATAAATGGCTCCTTCGTCAATGTCTGAAAAGTTTCAGACGTTTTCGGAGCTTTTTTATCAACGAAATGAAACAAGATTATTGGATTGAACATGACTGAATGTTATATCAATTAGATCAGAAAACAATACGTCACAATGGAGTGATCATTATTTCTCATTAATTAAAGGAGAATTTTTGATTGATTGATTCAATAACAGAAAAAAGACTCCATCTGGTTTGTTGCACAAAAATTTAGGCAATTATTCCTTTGAAAAGAAAGTATCATATTTTTACTTGTGAAAAACAACCGTCATTAAGTTTGTCTTCACAAGTTCTATGGTAAATCTATTACTAACAAAAAGATATCGGGATGGTCTTTATTCACCAGAACTTGCTTCAGATCCTTTTACCTTTATATTCTTACTGCATTGAATGCTTCCTTTCATCACTCTTTTTACGTTGGAATTTGACAAGGAACTGTTGCTAAATTGGCAAATTTGATCATTTACTCCTACAATTCCTACAATGAATAACTTCTCGTGATAAAATAAGGCGATGCCAGCTTATCAAATTTTCTGCATTCAAGTGCCCGTCAGGACTGTCGTCAGCAGAATAATGATTATCATATGTGAGCATATTTGTAGGAAATAAGACATTCAGCGTACTGTCAACAACATAGTGGTAACCCTAGATTAATTGCCTTCGCTGATGGGTACTATTACCTTTTTCGAGGTCCCAAATGAATTTTATTATTTTATTATTATTATTCTGGCTACATTTGCTAAGGTACACAAGGACACTGAAGTCCCACTGTCCACTTTTCAGAAATTTTGCTTACAATTTATGAAAGTATCTCAAAATACGTTCAGGATGGCCAACACTCAGGCAGAAACAGTAAAACGTCAGATACTGCAATCATACTCTACGGAATCTTGCATTTTGATCAAGCTGCATTTGTTTCGATTGACTTTATCAATGGCGCTTTGTGTCCCACCAAAACGCTCTTATTTTGTCACAACAGTAACGCGTGACGCACAGACTAATGTGTCATGCTCGGACCCCGCTCTGAGATTTCCAGTTTAGGTTTCATTTTATTCTCACATTTGATTTGGAATCCATCGCTTTGTGAAAATATCACTTTCAAACCGAAGATCTGTAATTTGTGTGCAAGTAAAGCTTTTGTCTCATGATTGTTTGTACCATGTGGACATATAAGGGAATCACGTCGAAATCTATCTCTGATAGAATTACATCAAAGTATCATTCTGAAAGGACTCATGACGAAATAATGTATAACTACCCCTGTAAATGTCAAAAGGTATTCATTTCCTTAACCAAAAAGCGAGTCTGATTGATTTTGAGTGTGTAACATGAACAATCTATGGGACCCAAAGGTTTTTTCTACACAACTCTCAGTGGTGCTTTAGGCAGCCAAAGGCAAATCCTTCTGCAGCCTACTTCTGTATGATATCATGGTTCTTACTGAACTTTCAAAACCAGATACATGTAGCATAAATTTATCCCAAGTGATGGTTTAAATACTTGGTTTTTGCTACCAGCGATCAATCATCACGGCAAGAAATATCGTGAGTAAAAAGATTTAAGGAAATCAGGAACGATAAAATCTTCGAAAATAGAGTTTTTCAACGTGTATAAAAACCCCCATTAACACTGGTTAGAAACTGATAATAATCTTTTGTTTGGTGTTTGGAGAATACTGAAATCCTCGAGGGTACTATGTAATTGTTGATGAAAAGATGAAGAACAAAACAGATGAAGTGATGATATGAACTATGTTATGAATCAGCATGTTTATTCTGTGTCATGTAACGAAAGAAATAATTACTTTGAGAAATGCATGTTATGAATATTTCCACAGATAGTTTACAAATGATCTTGATGAATACTCGGCGCATGATAAATGGATTCACAATTGTCCAAATATTAAGTAATCTCGGTGATGAATCACTAATATCTGTGCTCCATGAGGGAATAATTGATTCCTGTATTTATTGATTGAAACCCGTATCAAGCCGTTTGATATATACGGTCAATGCCCAGTTCAAAACCTACAAAAACTCCAACAGACTCAAATATCTGGTTTCAAATTTTACAACATGATTTGTAATTAATTAATAATTTGTAATTTTTTATTCACATGTCATGTCAGTTAAATAACAACCTGAATCCAAAGGACTTGAAAATTCTATTTAAACACCTTGCTCGCTTTGATTATTCACCGGGCTTTGAACTGAAATTAGTAACATCTACTTCTTGGTTTCCAAAAACTGCATGAATGTTCTGTTCTGTTCTTTACAGTTGGTAGAAATATTAATATTATAATTAGACTTCCTTTTTTTTAAACATGTGGAAAACTAGATTTCAACCTACCGTATACACGGATTTGTGCAACATTTGAGCACACGCAAAGAATCAGACTCATGAGCTTTGGGAGAAAAGTGGTCACATTGACCACACAGGACCCCAACATTAGGTGATACATCTCGTTTCAACCTCTGGTCTTGGAAAGCATGCATACAAAATCACTATCAATCACTTCCCATAATCTGCTTTCATGTCCGACACAAGCCACTGTCTTACTCCCAGACATCCTATCAATCTCTTCATGTGGCCAATAACTCACCAAGATTTATTTGCAAGTCCTGGTAAGTTAGCGTGCGTGCCGAAGAAGTTCTCAGTGCCTTCCTTGACATCATCATTAGAAGCAAAGTACAGTTGGGGGTCACCAGGCTCTTCCGCAACTAGAACTAAGGGTCTATCAGAAATACACATGGATTTGAATGGAAAGAACCCGGACTTCCCCCGGAAACAAGCACATGAGGGTTGCTTTCAAATATGTTCTTCGTGCTTCCCTTCCCTTTTGTGGTTTTACAAAACAGGTATTCATGTATTTATACAAAACCTGGATAGAGAATGTTTTGCTAGATTTTGTTTCCAACGAATTAATTTTTACTTATTGCTTCGGCAAAATGGTTTCCAAAGTGTGACTGATGTACCATGTACTTGACGGAATCCATTCACCTTTTTTTAAAAATGAAACATATATATTGTTTGAAGCAAATATATTAATATTTGCATCCAAAGTCAAAAGACTTTCTGGACAGCAAGAGATTCAGATTTCTTGTGGGAAACACTTTGTTTACGAAGTGGCCTGTAGCAAAACTTTTTTCTTGTTATTTTTCGCAATTGTCTGTTACCAAGAAACGAATGCGCCACAAATTCCAAACAAACAAATCCGGATCAAGTTGGACTAAATTCTGCTGATTTGTTCATGCCTACATGAATCCTCTGCTTGATTACTAAAAACCTGGAAAGTAAGCAAGCAAGGCTATAATGACAATTCACTGGGTCTTTTCTTACTGAGCACACAAACAGCATGTAAAGAATTCTAACATCTTTTAAAGTATTTTAGCAACAATCCCCCATCAAGAGTTACGTTTTAGAAAACCTAATGAAAATGGACAGAAAAGAAAATGATGATATTTTAGACAGTGACCGTTTTCATTCACCTCATACTCCTCAGTATTTCTAATATTTGACTGATAACAAAACTTGCCCACTATAAATACACAGCCCTGTGATTCCCCTGTATTGGCACCTGAACCTTGTTAGATTGCAAAGTACAATGAATTAGGGTTTGACACAGCTGTTGTCATCTTTGACATGGTAGTTCTCTTTTCTGTTCAACATGCCATGCTCAATCAAAATTTCACGGATATTAGACATCAAAGTAATGAGATCCGAAAGAAGTGTGCCCAACCATTGTTGACTTCCTGTGCTAAGAGGGAGTACCAAAATAACTTCCTCTTCTCAAAGTAGAAACACAAAGGATGCTCAAAAAGCTACAGTATATCCTAATCATGTATCAGAAACCTGTTGATGTCTTTCATTTATCCATTCATGGATTCAAGGAAATAGATTTCTACACACTTACCATAATGAACGTAAAGAGCAGTCGACTAAAAGATCTAACACCAAATATGACCTATAATGGAGACAATGAAACAACAGAGAAATATTAGTCTAAGCTGACTGTTTTGAAATATACATTGTCTAGGTTCGAAAATGAAATGAAAAGAAATTGGAAAAGAGTTCCATCGCAGGAAATTAGTATTTATCACGAAAAATGACCCAATGTGCAATATTTTCCAGGAATAAAACCAAAAAGACGCCTGTGAGACTCTAAGGTTTCATCATAAATCCTTATTTTATTTACACAACGCAATGCTGTCTGCCAGTTGATACAACATGTATGAACCTTCTTAGTAAATGTCTTAGGCAAAAAGTGTTCTGTACAGAATATCCTGAATGACAGTCATAAATGCCAAATTTCTACTAATCACTCGTCTGCAAACCAGCGAAGGTCATGATAAGAGTTTGAAAAAACCTAATCCATTTTCAGGTTCTATTGTTTTATTGTATTTTAAAGATATGTGGAAATGCCAATGCAGATAGAAAGCAAGGGAGAGTAAGCACGCAGTTGAAGGAAATACGTTCTACATGCTAATCTTTTGAATTTTAAAAAATCTCTTTAGTTATGCATGATGGCTTCTGTTTTTACACCAATTGTGAAGGTATTTTTCTTCTCCATATTGTAAATATGTATTATATTTTCAATATCCCTAAATTCTAGTTGCATTCTATCCACAGCGTGTTCCACAAGGTTATTGTTCATGTTTGTAACTCCCCAAGTGAGATCATTTCCGTTGTAATTGTGGACAAATAATATTTACAGAGTGTTTGGATTGGCCCATAAATTACAGAGGTATCTGATCTCTTCTTACAAAATGGCCAGGCTATCAGATGTATTAATTGATGTAGTCACACAAACATTAGGCATCATGATTGTGTATTATCCTCGCGATTGCGTGGAATGTACTACCAGTTTATTGATCCAAATCAGTGTGTCATTTATTGATATCAGATTCATAGAATTTACCAAAATGAATATCTGCGCAGAATTAGTCTAAGGTCAATATGAATCTCTCGTGGTAATATAACCTTAACAAAGGATATCTAGATACATTGTTGAATATCTTCTTGGAGAATTAATTACTAATCCACAAGTTAACTATCTTCACTGGAAATTATTTACAATATTTGTATTACCAACTTGAATATTTTGTTGTTTCTTTATTGGGATTGACTTGAAGATATTTGAAGGCAGTAATGAATAATGACTGTCGTACTACTCAATTGAACATTTACCTCTGTGTACACACAGAACTCCCCGATTCAGTCTGGGCCTACCGATAAAGCGTTTTACATCCTCGATTAAGGAATGCAATCCATCACTGCACCAATAGTAATTGCATAAATGTGGACATCAACGTGCAAGTCTTCTGTACTATTTTGTTATAGGTGGATGTTGCAAATGGCCTTTCTCTGCCTATCAGGTTGCCAACTTTAGCATATCTGGTTTTTTTCCAGCTGAGTTCGCATGAAAGTATTGGAAAAATTACAAAAACAAAGATCACAAATGCAGCTACATACTACCTCATCGTGTGTAACAGATATTAAAGAATAGTAAAAGTGTCATTCAGGCTCAACCATGCATGTGTAGAGCCCCAATTAAACCGCTTAAGTAACTCTACGAGTCACCAATTAAAAAACAAATCGAGGGTTACAATTTAAGAAGTAACAATAAGTGTCGGATTGAACCAAACATTGGAAAACTTCGAAAATTCAAAATTCCATTTGGGGTGAAGGGGAACTATGGCAGAAAATCTTCAATCTGCTGTCATGTTGTTAGACATTTTTGATGAAAGCTATTGCAAACAATCACAACAATGGCTGTCTGTCATGATTCTACCATTCAAGATAGATACTTGTAATGAAAACCAAGCATTCATGAGTTTAGGTCAATCTTCAACTTAAACATGTTGGAGGCCATCTTTGATGGCAGCCATTACTAGATCACAAAAATGATATTGTCTGGAAAGGATGTCTTTTTAGCTAAGAAATCTTACTATGCATTACCAGTAACATTGGCAGGTGATAGGGGCTAACAAGTAGATCTATTTGAATAGAAAAGTGACTATACTTGAATGTTAACCAGATAACCCATCCCAACACCCAACCGTTTCAGCATGGTGATTTGTTTGTACTAAAATATTCCCATTTCTAACACAGCTAGTAGGCAACACTCAGGTATGGTAACCTTTTTGCTACTAGCAAGGGTTCCCTCAGCCAGCCAAAAGTGCTAAGAAGTGTCATATTTTGGACGCAAATATTCAAGCATAGCATCCAGATGTAACATTCAGGTGTTACCATGAACCACTTTAGCGTAGTTTTAATTTTTTAACGACACTGCACTGAAATATCACAATCATTTAAAGAACAACTTTATAATATAAGTTTCATATTACATGGCTCTCCAAGTTGTATGCTGCATGTGGATTTCTATCAAATACTTGGGCGTGAGATATGTGTGAAGTGATGCTCATAAGCTTTTGGCTGAATCTATTCGGTTGCTGTCTGCCCATGCTGCTGGGTCTCACAAAGTGGCTTCAGCACCAAGTTGATACTCATGGTCTTATCAACATATTTTGCTTCGGCAGAAAATGGCCCTCGGTGCCGATTTGGAATATACAATTCATATGTCGCGAAATTACTCATTGATCACGATCGATAAATTGCTAGAGCATTCCCATTGCCTCTCACAGAAAATACATTAGCAATTTATCAAGTTCATGTCCAAATATTTATGCAAGATTGGATGGATTATTCCACACTAAGATGTGTCATGTCTAAAATGTCATCCACCTTGTAAGAACAAGTCAAGAGATGAAGGCATCAATACGCTTTAAGATGACAAATCAGTGACATTTGTCTCCAAGGAAATTGCCAAAATATCATAAAGTGTCACGTACACCAGTAACGTTGTAGGAAACAGGATGGTCAAAGCAGGACTAGTTTAAAATGGACTGAGGTGAAAGGAAGCATAAATTACCTCCTCTATAGTCGTAGAAATTCCTAGGTTAAATATTTTTTGAATTTTTATTCCAAAATTTTGACCCCGCTTTGTTGGTTCCCTGACGTAATTGCCAACCGAATGAGCTCATTGCAAGAGCGTTAGCACAGGATCCAAGTGGCCGTTCATTCAAGCCTCACCTGAGCCTTCTTTTTACTAAATATGCAAGAGAGTATTGTTTGCCAGGGTTGCCTTACACATAAATAATGAAGTATGTGTGGCACTCGGGGGTGAATCTAAAGATTATTGTATGGAAGGGAATGCGCATGCAGGGACTATTTAAAAAACATGATCCAACAGCAACAAAAGCCCATTTACTCATCATTAGGTATTCCTATCAATTGCCTCTTTTCTATGGACAAATATAGATGGTGCTTCTGTAGGGTAAACATAGTTGGACCCACTAGAAATGCTTTATTCAAGACACGCCCTTTTTTGCATGACCGTATTTGTCCATAGGAGAACTTTAACATAAGATGATGCTCATTTGTTTACATATTACCTTGGTTACGCAATCTCACTATATCTAGTAA
>JBCAUG010165267.1:0-34368 GCA_038406175.1 Haplosyllis leylae | reverse complement strand
ACCACCTTGCAGATGTCATAAAATATATAACATCCCACCACTAGCAATGATCGCTCTTTCGGCTATCCAATCACTTGCATGGATACTAATTCACATCCCAACAATACATGGTACAATAAAGGTCATTGGCTAAATGGGCGGCCATACTTGGCGATTATTTCTATTACTGAACAGAATCTTTTTGTTGTATATTTTACATCAATAGCTAAAAGTACTCAACATGTTAAATTATTGGCCCAAATAAGCTAAATCCTTACAACTGGAACACATGAGAATGGGCTAATACCCAAATAATAGTCTCATTATATATTGTCCTATTTGAAGCTGTTTTACATGACTTCACAATGCTGTTGGAAAGAAATAGCGAAAGCTTTAGGTTATTTGGCATAATTTTCTCCATTTAGACACCCATAGGGAGAACTTCATTTTAAAGTTTTTCCTTGATAAAAGTAAATTAACCCAGTTCTGTGAAATTATATCTGCCACATTTTGTTGTACACTACTTTTAGAAAGTTGGGTATTTTAGAATAAATATTTCATTATTTACCAATTTTTTGAAAAAATTAGTGACACCTTGTCAGCACTGGAAATTGAAGAAGTTTGATCGTCGTTGTTTGACAGGACTGAAAACATCTGATGGCATTTGAACATTATTCTTAAACTTTTGTTTATAAATTACTTTCACTAAGTTCTGTGTGGCATTAATTACATCGTTTAAATGCAGACAGTGAAATGTTAGGTGGGCCTGATTCTAATCCCATCTGTCTGAGAAGCTCAGACATCCAGAGTCAAATCAGCACCAGACAAAGCGCTAAACATCTGTTTAAACATCTGCACCCAACATCTGATAAGAGCAAGGACCACACTTAATTCCTGCTGGACATTGAATGAATAAAATGGTGAATTAGTTGGTTTATCTGTAGAGTTTGTAGTAAATTCAAAATTACTTGAGTTTCATTGAGAAATTTATCATTCTGCTTGATCACGACTTGCTTTTTTTTATTTTAGGCTCTTGGGAAAGTTAATAAGCAAAAGAAATTTTATTGAATACATTTGAAGATTCTGAAGACTTGAGAAGTTATGAAAGATGAGGCATTTTAAGCTTTTGTTCTCACAATTGAGATATCACTGGTCCTTAATGCAGATATTTGAGGAAACATATTTTATTGATATGTTTTGATGCACTACATATGATTACAAAATTGAGTCAAGAATCTTGGTTCCCATTTCTACAAAAACACCATTTCTTTCTCAAGTTGGGTAGAAGCTTCATTTTATTCACAATAAATCGTCTGCAATTGAGATAATTATACTTTTGAAATATGAACATATTGACCATAGTCAAATAAATTAAGCAAATGTTTGGCTGCGATAAAAAAACTCGACAATTTATCATAAAACAAGTTTAAATCAATCGAATACCTAGCACTTATACGTATTTAGAACAACCTTTAAAAACTGACAATTTGTGAATGGCCACTCTATAACCAGTATTTGAATCAAATTATATTCGAAATGTTGTTTCGAGGTGACTCCAAAGTGGCAACAATTAGCCCAGAGAGCCGCAATCATAAGACTAACCACATAAAGTGTTTACTCACACAAACACTCAGCCTGCAATCTCTTGCCAATATTCTTGGGAAGCACAACATATCAAAACTGTCATATGGTCCAATCACTTCCCCGTCATCTTTGCTCCATTTGTTGTCAATTTATGAATAATCTCATCTCAGATGAACAGATTGTGGGAAATTGGAATAGTGCAGATTTCATATTCTGCATTTCTGGTCCAATCAATAAAGTAATTTGTTATTTTCCTTAATATAACCCGACATCTGTGTGCAAGGAAGAGTCCTGGCAACACAGGCATTTCGTTGTGCCGTCTTTGTGCCGAAAATGCAATCTCCAAAATGAATTGATTGTGAACTTGAAACATGTCTGATATTTTGAATAATAGTCTATCCATATGAAAATTTGTGAAACTGAATAAAGTGATCTCAACGATAGTAATTTATTTGCCAAGTCCTAAAAAAGAAATTGCTGTCGTAAAAGTCTTCGGTATCATTATACCTTTTAGTTTATTTCAAAATATAGATGCATACAAAATTGGAACTACGCAGGAAATAGTTATTAAAAGAGATCTACACCGTCTAGACAACCATCTGTAACACTATAATCTGATGAGATTTGGTTCTTTCGAAGAAGGCTGTGAGAGTCTGGTTTCTTCCGAAGATTGCTTCCTGAGTGGTAATTTAGTAGTCCCCGGATAAGTTGCGGAGGAATCATCTTCAAAGGTGGTGAAATATAGAGACACTAGCACACCTACTGGTGAAATGTTAACACCCATGCAAATTACTATTAAAATCACGTACAGGTCGGGCATGGCTAATTCGAACACAGTTAATCCAAAGCTCTACTGAATTCAAACTTTTTGCTAAATCTTTGCCACTTTCCTATCTTTTCAGGGTTAAAATGAGCCATTAAATATGAATATGGTTAATTTGAAGTTCCACCAGATTGAAGTCATTTCGTGCCTCCTTAATTTGAAGTAACTGTAAATCAAAGTTTCACCAGAACTTAAATCGAAGTTTGGTGTAATTTGAAGCCTTGAATTACAAGACATAGTTTAGTTCGAATTTCCACTTAATTCGAAGGAAAACCTTGCCGAGGAAACATTTCGAATTAACCGTGCTTAACCTATATAATAAAATTAATTAGACCAAACACTAAAACCGGCAAAATGTAACTTCAACTGATATGTACAATGTCCTCTGAAATGGATTTATATTGTGCTAGGATTTAGTATTTCAACATGAAACGATGCTGTTTTCCAACTGAAAACTTCATATTTTGATTCAATCTTTTTGCATAGATTTTAGGAGAATATTCCTTCAACAACTACTATGCAGAGGCAAGTAAAACGTATGTTTTCATTTGTTGCTAATTTTTTGTCGGATATCACTGGTTTCTGGGTGATTGATTTCTTAGTGATTGAAACAGAGGGCCCATAATTTTTTAGGAATATGCCTTGGCACTTTATGATAAGTACATGCCTACTATAAGTTGCAGTCATTGATGGACATTTGTTTACACAGAACACTGCCATGATGTCATTTTACCATGATGTCAATTTGTGTGCCAGCTTTGCGAATGTTCATCGATACAGCGTCATTTGTGATTTATTGATTCAAGTTATAAGAGGTCATTGCCCACCAAAATGTGCCAATCACGTCTGTCCTTACTGATTTCAAAGTGGGGTCATGAAAAGATTTTGATGGTAGCTTTTCGCTGATTGGCTCAAAAAAAGATATGGACAACCTCTTTCGACAAATTTAACAATAATACACGACAAAGATATGCTGAGAATGTAACTTTTAACAGACATCAGTAAAAATACTAAAAAGAGACAAAAGGCCTTGAGTCTCGCAAGGCTAACCACCCAGAGAGTCGTCATCATCATGTCCTTTTTTAGTGTAACCTCACACCAATGTCATGTCGAACGAGGAAAATTCTGCAAGGGGATGAAAGCTCGCACTGTCCTACTCTCCTACACTTTCTCATTGAAAATAAATGGAAGACCCCGAGTCAAACTCGTGTAGAGCAGCAGTGTCAGTTTCGGAAAACCTTCGCTGTGCAGATCTTCAGATGTCTACTTTACGAGGCTTTCAATGAAATGAAGTCCTATTCTCCCGGGATGGGTTTTCATTGTGATGCGCCACGGTGTTCTAAAGTTGTCTATTGTTCAAAGGGAAATGTCTACTGCCATATATAACTTTGGCTTGAGTAAATGTGACGAAGTTCTAATGAAAAAGCACCATCATTGTTAATGAAATTTGTTTTGGGATGGGTAGAACTAAGGAAATTGAAGGGTTAAGTGATCACATACATTTATTCAAATTGTAAATAAAATCAACTTTTATTTCCCCAAATCTAAAGTTATCGTAATCCCTGTTAGATTTTCGAATTTTCATCTGGTAACAAATTTGAGTTTTTCTATTCTGATTAATTAACAAATTAAGAGATTTAAACTAATTTGACGACAAAAATTTTAAATCAAAACACACTTTTGTGAGGTTTGAACTCGTTAGCCATTGATCATCAGTGAGTCATCATAAACATAGCATTAATGAGCCAAGTATGAGTATGAGACTCGAAAATAGCCTTCAGTTTTTTAAATTCAGCCAATTCATCTAATTAAACAAATCTAATACAAAATACCTGATACACAAAATCTAATACATCAACACGCATGTTTTTCAAGATCGGATCGGGCCTTCAGTCCCCCAAGGTGAACTCAGTAATTGGATTTGCGATACAATCGAGGTAACTACTGAACCACCTGAAAAGATGTGTATAGAAATAAATCTAACCAGTCACCACGTGAAAATTGCAGTGGAATAATTTCACTCTCGGCTGCGTGAAAATGCAAGCAGGATGTCGTGGTAACAAAGGTTTACTCTGTTGCTTCTACGTTTCCCCTAAAATTCCCATAGTTCCAAAAAGGTTACAACATTTCGTGTTTGGAAACCGTAAAAGATTTGTTCGAAAATCAATACACTCTGATCTATAACCTGCAATTTGACCTTGGGGATATTGGAGTGATGTAGTAAAACAGTGACTTGTTATACTTGGTCACTTTGATGTTTGTTTCGTTAATGCTGTTGAAACCATGGATACGTCAGTGATAAAAGAGCATGTCACATGCGTGTGTCTGGGTTGAGTATTAGACAGGACAGCTTTACATGTCATTATTGCAATCACGTTTGTAAAACTCAATGGGGTTCCAGATGCTAGGATTTTTAGCTCTCGAATGAAAATTCGAGAATTAAGTGATTCTCGTGATGAAATAGTGATATTTTTTGTACACATATTTAGCGTCATAATCTGGCATCATGACGTCATTCGAGAGCTTGGAAACCGTTGCCATGCAGGGTTACTTTATTTCTTTTATTGTGCATGACACTTGATGACTCGGAATAATTTAATTTCATAAAATGTATAGAAATCGGAGAAGTATCAAAAACACCAGTCTGTGCCTGTTTTCGTGCCTTACCTTCGAGGTATGGACCCTTTTCATTGCATAAGTCTTCTTGAAAACATAAAAGTGGTGGGATTTTGATGGATATTAAGTATACATTCAACACCACATATTTACCTTGGGTCAAGCATAATTATGTTGTCACAGATCTTATGAAACAATAAAGGCCAATTGTACAAGGCCAAACATACTTTGGCTACAACATTTCCTGAGTGGGACAGTTTGCCCCTTTTCGTGAAAATAAAAATTTCTCGTCGACAACTTGGACTTCAAATATTTGTTGAAAGGGATGAAATGAACACATGGTTTTTCTCATCGTTTATTCACAAGCATTAATTAACAAATTCCAAAAAATTAAAACAAACATGGAATACAGGCAGACTGAATTCTTAATTGTAAAAAAAATCAACAATAACAATACAATTTTCTTATTGTACAATAAACTACTTGTAATAATGTATGTAAATTCGATGGTAAAAATATGGAGAGGTCTCGAGTATTTAATACTCGTGGTGTACTATAAAATAATTTATTTTATTCACCGGATGTTATAAGTAAGAATAACTCAAGCAAATTCTGTTAATTTGTTACTTGTTATGAATTGAAAATTAACGTTATGTTGTTATGAAGTGACATTACCCATGTCGAAGTGATCGTAATGCAGCTCTCACTGTGTAATTGTAATTGGTAATGAGTGAATATGTGAGAGTAACAAACTAACTTACTCAATGCAATGCCCAAGGGAAGTAACTCTCTTGAATAGGAATATTCACTACAATTATTGAGGAGTACAAAAGGGAATGGGATTTTTTGTTGGCAGGAAGTTCATTTCAAATCTTATAAACTATTTCAGATTCTGCTAAGCAGAGTCAATAAATAAACTTCACCCTTTTACATTGTTTCCCATTGATTGAGGTATATTCTTTTTAAAATTTTCGGTGGATTGTTAGGAATCCAAGTGATTCCCGCATTAAAACTCTCTCCAAACAAACGTTTAATATGTATCACACAGACGGAAGAATATCTAATTCCTAAATGGGTCATCGTAATTGTTGATGTGAGAATTTATTTTCGTGATTCTTTGGACACCAAATCCTGACTGAACTCCAAAAATGCTTTCTCAAATAAGAATTGATAAAACTATTTACGAGTCAGTCAGAATTGGATATTCTTCCGACAGTGAAACATGAATTGGGCTCAATTTATGCATCTTCTCTGTTATCTGTGACCTTGTGGTACAGTGGTATCATCTCTGTCTCTTACACAGGAGATAATGGGTTCAAATACAGCAATCCCTTTAATTATTTTTTTCACTGAAATCAGTCATTTCGGTTACGTAAAGCATTTAGGGAAACCTCCATTGTGTCAGTTGCTCCCTTTAAAATAGAAGTAGACTGTGAGTTGTGTCGTTTTGAAGCCAACCAGCTCAAACAGCTGAAAACCAAATCCAGTACTAAAACCTTGAATGAACGTTCAATACTCAAAATACAAATCCAATCTCAGGTAGTCTATTTTAACTTTAAAGGTCAGTGAGTTACCTTGGTTGGAATGTTTTGAACAATACCAAGTGAACGAGTAGTACTACATAACACAGATATGAAGAACAATGTCCAGCGGAGGATTCAAAATATAAAGTAGCCAATGGCGTCACTTGTCTGTTCGCGATTTGCAGTTCCGTGGCTGTATCGCAGTTTCCTATTGGTAGCCAGTAGACGATACGTCCACTATCAGAAATAAACCAGCATAAGAGGGTGATATTCACCTGTAGCATCACCTCCGATGTTTGGGTGATAATGTACTGATTCTTGTAGTTATCCTTGAATGAGGCCAAGCAAAAAAAGCTCACTGTTGACTGAACACTGACTGTGGTATCAATTACAATGTCTCTTGTGTAAAAAGTAGTGTCGCCCTTGGTACAAGAACCAAGTATGTCCACATTGAAACGATCGCCCTTCGCCTCGTGTAAAACTCCAAAGCACACGTCGTTGTGTTCTGTTCTCAGTGAAAACTTCTGTGATTTGGAGGGAACGGTGAAATCACACGGCACAGGCTCACGAACATTTTCTACGCGTAACAAATTAGTCCAGATATCGTACCAGTATCTGAAATGGTAAACAAGACAGCCTCCCATTAATATTACAAGGCAATACCGACCTCGACCCCATGTCTTTATCCTCCAGGCGATAGTTCACCCTGTCTGGGGGGAAATGAGAGCAGTTCACCCTGTTCATGGCAGGTCACCCTGTCTGAGGGGTAGGGGTGGATCATCCTGTCTGGGAAGATGTAGTAGGTCACCTTCTGTTGGGAGGTGTGGGTCACGCTGTCCACGGGGGGTCACCCTGTTTGGAGGAGAAGTGGGTCAGCCTGTCTGGGGAGGGGCAGGTCATCCTGTCTGGAGGGAGGAGGATGGGTCACCCTCTCCAGGAAAGATTGGGTTATGGTCAGATGGCTTGCGGACTGACCTTCTGACACCTCTGTAAACATTACCTTCTCTCGTACTCCGTACTTTGTCGGTAAATATGGTAAATATTTAGCAAACGAAAAGTTGAATGGAAACTAAAACTAAGTACTTTACTCAATTTCTTACTACAAGTTTCTTAATGATTGGACATATCAATTCTTCTGTATGCTACAAAAGTAGCTAATTTTCTCTGGGCAAAGGCATCAAATAATTGCCAGGTTAATTGAGGAAACCTGGCTCAGTTTTCATAGCGCTGCCGGAATACAAGTCATGGTTATGCCTCTCCCAACTACAAAATAGGTAGATCTAATTGCCCACAAGCGGATGCTCTGAAGCGAAATGTAGTTTCTTTGTACTTTTGTGCTTTTGGTGATGGAAAGTTTACTAAAGGAGATTTTATGGGGATAGGATACTTCATAGGATATTCCCATGTAATTAGTGATGAGAAAACTCACTTTAAACAAGATTTTATAAGACTTAGTCATTAACATGTGCCGAAAAATAATTCAGATATTGTACAAAATTTTACGCACGACATTGTGAATGACATTATGTATTAACGACATTATGGAGGTGCAAGCGGCTAGAATCCCAAAGTTGCGTAGTAGCGTAATACCCTGGTGAATATCTATGCTGTAAATATTGTAATCAATGATGCCCTTCCAGAGCCTAGACAGTTAACAAGCTTGGTACTTGTAAACTGGTTATTTATGTAATTAACACAGGGGAAACTGTGTATGAAAAGAACTAACTGTTGTAAATAAAAGGACTGTTTGACTAATTGACTTATGTTCCTGTTCCTGTCAGAGCATTAACCATCCAGACCAGAGTTGCCATATAGATTAGAGAAGTACTAATTGAAGAAAACCCACTATACAAGTAGCAGAAGGTGCAGCCACTATTGCAACCTACCAGAATGAACTGCATACTGGCATTACATATTTGAAATACCTAGTGGTGGATCTAAAGGGGAGTTGTGCCAGGGACGTACCCTGGGTCAAATTTCTTTCATTTTCATGCAGTGTTCTGGAAAAATTTGGCAAAATAATAGGTTGGTGCCCCCACCTTGGAGGTTGGCACCCCCGTCTGGGAAATCCTGGATCCACCACTGATACCGGTAGAATTTTTTTTCCAATTTAATCAATTGCAATACTATTTGAATACAGTAAATGGCAATTGTCACACAGTAACTCATTCATTTCAATAACCTTCACCGGTTTCACAATAATCTAATGTCTGATCATACATCAGGTAATTTGCTAAGGCAGCAGGTAACCCAAGTGTAGGAACCCTTTGGAACAGATTCACGTGCCGATCCAATTTCAGTAGGTGATTTCTGATAGCGTTACGACACTGATTACTCAGGCGATTGTCAAATAAGACCTTGCTCATGCCTACTGTTACATGTGTAAAATTTTCTCCAGCAGCAAACAGCAGCTTCACGCAGTCCACTTGAGTTTTAGAACATGATCTATCAAATAGTTCACAAACTGTTTGACCATTGTTGTTAACAATGTTCACATTGGCTCCTGCAGAAAGTAGTATTTTCACACAAGTATTTGTACACATAGCACCACTCCACTGCCGTAAAAGTTCATATATCACGGAATGACCATTGCGATCAACAGCATTCACATCAGCTCCCACCTTGATTAAAGCTTCAACACAGCTGGTGCGGTTCGACTTAGCGGAGCGTATCGCATGATGAAGAGCCCCCCAGCCATGATTGTCCTGAATGTTCACGTCAGCTCCTGCATCAATCAGTGGCTCAATACAACATACACGATACAACTGCGATGCTACTATTAGAGCTGTACAACCATCATTATTTTGTATGTTCACATCGGCTCCTGTTTCTATTAGGGCTTTGATTTTATCTGGACCATAATTAGTAGCTTTTAATAAAGCGGTATCACCTCGATGATTCTTGACGTTCACATCAGCTCCTGATTGTATTAGAGCTCCAACATATTTTGATTTGCTAAACATTAAAGCTGTGTTACCATTTTTGTTCTTGATATGTACATCAGCCCCAGCCTTCATCAGGATTTCAAAACATTTGTCATTAACCTGTTTTGTTGCTTCCGTCAGAGCTGTGTCACCAAAGACATTCTGTATGTTCACATCAGCTCCATTATGTATCAAGGTGTCAAGACATTTATCATGGTCGCCCATTGATGCATACATGAGAGCTGTAAAACCAAACCTGTCTTTTACATTCACATCAGTTCCTGCTCTGATAAGTATCTCGACACACTTGTCATGCCCGTTTATTACTGCTTTCATAAATGCGGTGGCAGCATCCGTTTTCAGAGAATTCACACCACCCGTTAAGTCATTGTGCATGAGATACCGACTTAGTTGTGATATTGTAATATTGTGCAGCTCTATGGTGCAGTCTTCACACACTGTGTTCGCACAAGCCATCTGCTCTGCTGATTCAAGACTGCTTGAACTCTTCGCCATTGTGGATGTTCTGGCTCAGATAAACCAAATACAGACAAATTAAGGTTGATGTGACCACATTACCGAATGAAATGAACATCATAATGTATAATTATGAACAATTATCACAGTAATAATTTAGCAAAGTTTTGAAAAAGATTCACCCTGTCTATTTTTAAATGTGACAATGAAAGGTTAGCCGTTCAGGCTCACTGAAATGATATTTAAGTCAACACTGGGACAGTGAAAGTTCTTTAAATTCTTTTATTAAAAAGAAATTATTTTAGGTCGAAATGTAAAAGGAAATTATCGCAACCTTAAATGGTCTTACAACATTAAATGAATGTGTTCGAATTCATCCTTTACAAAATTGATGGTTTTCCCAAGAGATTTTAATAGATAAGCAGTAATTAGTACCCGGATTTAATGCTGTTAAGATATCTGCGCCTAGATTTCTACAATTCAAGAAGTAACAAATGGGAAGCAGAGCATAACCAGCACTCAGCTACAAGTCTTTTTTATAAACCACTGCAATTCAGGGAAGAATCATTTTTATTTGCGCCAAAACCTTTGCAAGGATTCAAATTCATTAAATTCAATTTCTACCCAGAATTAAAATTCAAAGACACCAAATGAAGCCAAAAAACAAGCATCATATATTAGATAATCATTCTCGGTGATATCTAGAAAAAGTATTGGTTAATGAGAACATCCTCCAATGTCTGAAGACATTGCTCTTTAGCTGATGCCATTATGGTAGATGTCATTGCTAAACTGAATGAAAAACAACAGTGTACCGTTTCAGGCTGAAATTTTTTTGCATTTATCTCAGAAGGCTCTATCATTATAAAAAATATCAATTCTAAGCGAGCCAGCAACAATTGCGTTTCCTAGGTGCTGTTATTGAATTGGCCCTGATGCCGGTGTAACATGCAGTCAATCGTGTTTTTCCTATTTTGGTTTTGAAATTGGTTGAATTCATCTAATTAGTTGAATTAGACAAGTGCTTCATGGATAAATAATGATTTGATCACACATGATGTATTTAGCTATCTGTGGATGGTGCAAGTTCATTTTGCACTGTCTGTGGAGAGTATTCATTCATTCATTTTGCACTATCCATGTATAATGCTACATTATCCATGAATAGTGAACTGCTCCATGGATAATGCAAATAAACAGTTCACCTATCCATGAATAGTCAATTCTAGTATCCATGTGCAATTAGATGAATTACTCTAATTCATCTAATTCAGCAAGATCCAAAACCAAAATAGGAAAAACACGACTACCCTAACCGACTGCATTGAGCCTTAGGGGCGGCGGTCCTTACGTCTCCCCCATTCTACTTTAATACTTGTACCTTCAATACATTATCACCCTCTACCCTTCTAGTTTCACTTTCTTCCTCAGCGCACCTGTTATTTCGTTTGAAGTATGGGACAGTTGCCTTCCTTGCAACTTTCTTTTGGTTCTGTGTTTGTTTCAGAAAATTTAACATTTTCTTTGGTAGATTTTACAACAATTGTTTTGCGTCTTTTATTGATGATCAGGTTGTTATAGTAATGCATTTAATGTGACTTCTGCTGTGTCTTCCAAGGACACACACACATACACACATTCTTGTATTTCAGTAGTAATGCGACCATAAATACCCAAACGCAGTAAACGCTGACAGCTTAGAGCTGACTAGCCCATAATTATGTAATACCCAATAGAAGGGCTCCATAGGGGGTATATAAGCTATGTACCAACCTCGCATTAGGGTTCCCACTTAGACCTTGACACCTAACACAGGACCTAGCTTAAGCAGTGAAGTCCCATTACCGGAGTGCCAACCACATATACTGCCGCAGTTGCTTATTTTATTCACCGCCGAGTACGGAGAGAAAAGTGCTTATCAGTTAATAGGACCGAGCTAATAAGACAACACTTCATGGGAAATAGGTCTCGTTGATTGTCAAAAATAATGCTTTAGCACAAAGGCCTTTGTCATTAACTAGTTTAAGACTTTTAAGGCAACTATAATTCATTTGCAAAAATACTCACTTTCGACAATGAATAAAAGGTTGCCCTAAAGTCTTCAAAGAACTAAAGGACTCTTCCTACATAAGGGTACCCCATTCGATACATGTATTTTCACAGCTCCCTGTGAATTGTCTGGCTTACGATATTTTGTTTCCTCTTTAGCTGAAATGGCTGTATGTTGAATTATGCGTTCAGTAATTTTAGAGGTAAAATTGATTTTTCCAGGTACATGAACTACTTGAACAATAGCAGAAAGAATTGGGCTCGTAATTTACACCAAGATTAAAAAACAAAACTTTAGTCACTGATGGTTCCAATTAGAATTTTTTTTTTCTTTTGGAAGGAGTCAAATTTACTACAAACATGCTTTTAAAATATTTTAATTTTTGGATTTAAGTATCCATCATTATCTTTTGAAATACAACTAATAGGTCCAAAAATGTCCACCTGACAGCATCAACAGGCCCATCTGTCTTGCAATGCTAACATACACTGGATATCCAGTGTCTTCTCCAAATATCCAGTTCATTAGTGCTGAGAATTTCTGCATTGGTACCATTGCTAAATGAACCATATCATGATGAATGTCAGCATAGCAGGAAGCCAGTATTCCATCAACTAAGATCTTACCTTCCACAGTCAAAGGAACATAGGCACCTAAAGGTAAATTTTCTAAGAGTTGATGAGAATGTGACCTTTTGCACATGCTAGGCTTTTACAGTGGGTGTGGCATATCAATTATATTATCAACAGGTCTAAACACTAACCCCCTGCATTGTTCATATTATTATGCTAATTAACATATGCATTGTTGTTTCAATTACATCAATGTTCTAATTTATAGTGATTATACAACAAAAACATAGATCTATGAATAAAATGTTTACCCTGCATTATTATGTTGGATACATTGATCACATTTTCAGGAATCAGTGAATTGTTTGCTTGTACTAACACTTCATCTCCAACAGACAACTGATCAGCATATCTGGTAAAACATAAAAAGCATTACAAAGTCAATTTGCAAGCTGGGAGAAATTTGTTTTTACTGTATTTTTTATTATTGTGGCTTCATGAAACTGTGTTAAAGCTTTATGAACCCAACATGTGGAGTTAGTTGAAATAAGTGGAATATTTATTTACATTGGATCAAACTGTTCAGCAGAGTTTTTTCTAGCAAAAATTAGGTGATTTCCAGTTAAATCCAAAGTTCCACTCAGAGTTGAAATGCACTTGTACTGGGTCATTATGTTTGGTTGTTTCTTGAGAAAAGTTCTCACTTCACTGTATGTGATAGTTCCAGATGGTAAAACTATTAATGAACAGGCACAAATCACATCAGTTTCAAATTACATCAAATTGTTTGCAGTTGCTTTGCTTTAATAATAAGAATAATGAAGGAACTCCTTTCAGATCTGTACTTACCTGTTTGTACGTTGTCTCCTATTTGCAACTCCAACATAGTCACTGATTTTCCATTCTCTAGAAGGACCTTGCCTGAAGATGGGAAACAAAAACCATAATCAGGTGATAAGTCTATCCTCCATCTCCTTGTTGTAGTTGTTGGAGCTCTAGTAGTAGTAGTTGTGGTGGTAGTAGTTGTTGGTTTTGGAGTTGCAATTGGATTGCAGTGGCAACAGTGAAAAACAATAGCTGACCTCTGACACTTGGCTAGACAAGTTGAAAATGGTGCTGGACAGCTGACATTGCCAGGTGGATGTGGTTCTTCATCAATGCAGGAACAACAGTATACAGTTAGGAACCAATTTTGAGTACAGATGCACTCATTTTGTTTACATTGTAGCTGAAATTTATTGAACATTTTACTAATGTTTTCTGCCTGCTATTCAACGTAAAAACATAAGCAACTTTTAGCTGAAATAGCTAGCTCTTGATGGATAACAACAGAGCTGCAAAACATTGTGTCACATGTGTTCAGTCATCCATAATTATTTCGTATTCACAAAAATAAAAGCAGCAAATACAATATTTTAATGTCATGCTTTAAACTTGGAATATAAAATATAGTTACTTACTTCTTGCCTCTTATCTAGTGAGGATATTGGATTTGAAATATCTTGTTCTCTCTGTCCTGATGAAACAAGAAAATGGAACATGATATGGAAAGAAGATGGTTACAAAAGATATGACAGTTAACTTAGGAATTACTCTTCTTACCTTCTGCCACAGACTCTCTACACTCATGGTTTGTAAATTGCAAAATCATGATACATAGAGTCAAGAAATAACTGCAATTCATTTTTGAAATATCTGTGAAATAACTCAGTGAGGAATTAGGAGATTCTGTTTTAACAAAGCAGTGGGACATCAGTTTTTGTAGCCACTGGGCAACTGTCAATAGGAGTTGATAAACCAATAGCATGAGAGTGAGAGCTGTTTTCATTTAAGATCACATTATGATAATCATTTCAAAACCAGGTAAATTGACATTTTGTCAACAGACCAATGATTTGGATTTTACAGATTTTGTTGTTTTTTCTGGACTTTTCTGTGGACTTTCTGATGTTCAGCTTATTTAAAAGCACATTTCTATTTACTGTATTGTTAGTCTGAATAAATCCTTAAAGTCTAAATTCACTGACAGTCTGTCAACATTCTGACTGTCTATTATTGTCACTGGGAATGTAAAGGGAATAGTTATAAAATTTTCTTTGCAACTCACACTTTTATTCAAACTGTACACAGTAATGGATCTGAATTTTGATCTCCAATAACATTTAAGGAGGGCTAACTTTGCCCAAACTTAAGATTTACATTTTAACAAAGGAAGAGTGTGAGATCATTGCAATCATGAAAACCCCAACTTGTCAGTCCAAAAAGTATTCTAAGTCAAACTAGCAATCAATCAAAAAATGTTTGTCAATAATTCAGCTCCCTGTGAGAAAACATTTTAAGTTATTGAAATAAATCAGAGATAGTCATGTGCGATTAAATCCATCCAGACAACAAAACCAATTGTCTTGAATGTATTTCAAAATGGAAGAAGAAAATAACATAATTAATCAAAAGTTCTTGTCAAAAATCCAGCTCCGTGTGAGGAAAGTACGCCAAAGTCTCGAAAAAGTTTCAGCTATCAATTAAAGATGTAAAACATCATTTGTTTGTTTGAGACAACAGAAAGAAACAATGTCCTGAATCTATTTCAGAGTCCTTGGCAACACTATCCTTGGCATAAGGACTGTCCGGAAAAAAGAAACATCACAAACATTGTTCCTTTGTGCCAATTATTTTGCGCAAAGTGAAGTGACCAAATATTCACTGGGTCCTCAAACTACCGATTTTATATAAAAAGGTTCTATTTTGTGATAACACCTTTATCACACCTTTGCAAATGAGGCTGCAGCTTTAAATTATCACCTTTGAAATATATATTATTTTGCACAGGATTAATATGTAGGAACAATTTAATTGTAAACTTCCTGAACTAATGAAAAAAATCAATACACATAGTTTGTAATAAAACCAGACAACTTCTCATAATGTTTCTAGAGTGAAACTATTGATTCAGACTGTTGAAGTTTTGTGTCCAGAAATTGTGTGTTCATTAAAAGATCTATTCAAACAAGCAATATTTTTTTCACAATTTGATAATCATGAAATGTTGAGATGTGCTTTTCAACAAGTTATATACGTATCTTATATTCATTAATTACTGGTAGAGCATATTGCAAGCCAGCTATTACTAAAATAACAAAAGTGGCAACCATCACTTGTAGAGTTGTCATAACTAAAACCGTACCAAATCTTACGAAACACCAAATGATGCATGCGAATGGCTGACCACACAAACCTATTGGTTTACCCACGGTTCTTTCGAATATTTTGGAATTTTTTTCCGTACCAGAAAAAATATTATTTCATGCAGAATAACATGGAAGCAAGATGTATCTAACTGTAAGTACACTGGGTCCCGCTTACAACAAGTTCGGTTACAACGAGCACCCGGCTATAACGAGCAGATTTCTTTGCACACACACATTCTTGTATTTCAGTAGAAATCAGACCTTAGTTAAACTCTTAAAACCTTTACTTCAGTTCAAAATGTTATTGATGGGAAATTGAGCATGAGGATCGTGAAATCATTTATCGAGCTTTAAATTTGTATTTGTGATGGAACATGCATCACACAAACAATTCAACACTCGTTCGCTCATCTCTGATTAGCAACTATTGCTTCCGGATAAGTTGATTTTCAGCTTTTCAGCTTAAGTTTTGAAAAAAAAAAAAACATCACTGTATAATTTACAATGACAAGTTTATTTTCATTCGGGTAAGTTAAATTTTGGGGGTCGCTCCTCCAGATGGACAAGTTGTAAAATTTTAGGCAATTTACTGGACATCAGCAATATTTTACAGCTGAATAATTTATCATTAATTACCGCCCGCCAGCCAGGACTGGGGTACCCCCCACGTGGGGACCCCCTGGCCAGGACTGTGGTACCCCCTCCAGCTGGGGTACCCCCTGTTTGAGGTGGGGTACCTCCCCCCTGGCTGAGGTGGGGTACCCCTGGCCAGGACTGTGGTACCCCCTGGCCAGGACTGGGATATCCCTCCCCCCCCCCAGTACAAGTCAGGGATATGTCGGCTACGCAGCGGGCAGTATACCTCTTGCGTTCACGCAGGAGGACTTTCTTGTTCTTATTGCTTTGGGTCTGCGTTATCCTCGTTATATTCATCATCGAGTGTTGTATCATACAGTAGGTATTTTGCTATAGAAGTAGGAAGTCCAAGCCTATTCGCCATCACAAAAAGATTCACCCGGCCCATCTGCACCAGATGTTCTCTTATCTTATCGCGACATTGATCACTCAAACGTAATTCGGATTTCTGTTCGGACATCTCACTCAGAATGTTGCTTATTTCTTTTGTAGCTTCGCCAATAGTCTTCAAATCAGTTGAAAATCTTCGATAAAAAGAATGATATTTAGGGTCCCTCCAGTTGAGTATGTGGTGCAGAGTTGTTTCACCATTGTTATTGACCACGTTCACATCGGCTCCTGCAACCAGGAAGAGGCGGAAACATTGTGCTCTTTCTTGGAACTTGTTGGGCAAAGGGTTCAACAGTTTGTGCAGTACAGCATTATCGTTTGTATCAATAATATTCACATAGGCTCCTGCCTTTGAGAGAGTTTTAATGCACTCCAGACTCCCAAGTCGTGCTGCAGACATGAGAGCTGTTTCTTTACTTGAGCCAGCTTGTACATTCACATCAGCTCCTGACTGAACGAGGATTTTAATGCATTCGTTATGACCCATCCGCGCTGTCGCAGTGATTGGTGTGTTACCGCTTGAAGACACCTTGTTCACATCAGCTCCAGATTTTATCAGGGTTTGGAGACACTTATCATGGCCGTATAATGCAGCCTGATAAAGAGGTGGGAATAAACTAAGGTTTTCCATGTTCACATCAGCTCCTGCTTGAATCAGACACTCAACACATTTATGAAATCCGAATCGTGCTGCATAAGTGAGAGGTGTTTCCTGACCTGCACCGCGAAGGTTCACATCGGCTCCTGCTCGTATCAAACGATTCACACATCCAATGTGTCCATTCCCAGCTGTTAACATGAGAGCTGAGACACTGTATTTGTCCTGCTTGTTCACATCGGCTCCTGCTTGTATTAAGAGATTCACGCATTCAAGGTATCCTTTCTTAGCTGTTAACATGAGAGCTGTGACGCCATTTTTGTCCTGTTTGTTCACATCAGCTCCTGCTGCTATGAGAATTTCTGCGCATTTAAAATGACCGTTTGCAGCTGCTTTAATCGGGGGTATCTTTATGTCTCCACCGTTCACATCAGCTCCTGTCTTCACCAGCTCATCAACATATAGGTCATTCCCATCCGCTGCTGCAGTATATAAAGCATTGTTTATGGTATCTGCAGTGGTATAATCAATACAAGCGTTGCCTTGACTACCAATTTGGTCCCTGACGTTTGACATCATTCGACGAACTGCTGCAAAACTGAAAGGAAACAGAAAACGTTTAAGAGTAAATGGCAGATACATGCTTTTTATTTGCACAAGTTGCCTTCCGCCTTGTTAAACTGTGATTTTAATGTGTTCCTGTTTCTGAAATGTTTTGCTGCCAATGATACTTCATGATGGATTAAAGACGTTTTTAATCAACCAGCTGATTATATAATACCTTCTCTAAACTCCTCCAGGACTGATGACTCTATCAAAGTGAAAAACTGACGAAATAAAGTGAAATTTTTGAACGTTTCGAAAAGTTTCGTCCTTTCGTTCCAAGTAGGACACGATCGCCATTATTCAGGCCACTCGTTCTATTTCTGTTTGTGATGGGTTGATATGGAATGGATCTTTACCTCTCGAATGAAAATTCGAGAATTAAGTGATCCTCCTGATGAAATAGTGCTATTTTTTGTACACATATTTAGCGTCATTCGAGAGCTTGGACACCGTTGCTATGCAGGGTTACTTTATTGCAAATGTTATTCTATAGAATTTCCATCAACAGGAGAAAGTTGGGAATTAGGGACCAACCAATCAGGTCTGACGTGCTACAAACCTAGATCCTATTCACTTTCACTAAAGAAACAAGATAATCAGTTGATCTGTTTGCGCCGACTTACGGTGACTTAATTCTATACAAATCTCCTTATGCATTTGTAGATGTGAGATTCAAAAACCAGAGGTGTCATGCTTCTTTGATTAACAATTAATCGAGTTTTCCCTAAAATAGATCATTTTGCCAGAATTGTATTGGTTCAATATACTATTGGATCAGTTGTTGAATTAAATATTTGTTAAAAATTTGCTAAAGATTTCACAAGGTTTTGGTGAAATAATATTGAATGTACAGTAAATTCTCATCAAATATTTGGCAAAGTTTTATTTAACTATAAATTTAATGGCATCATACATGATCCCTTTCCTGCTTTTCCAGGCAATGAGCAAGATGTTGGTCATAAAATGACAGTCAACATCTACTTGCTTTACCAAGTGTGCAAGGTGCATGACATTGTCTGTTTAGGAGACCAGTATGCCAATGTAGAGAAGTCTTGACATCTTAGCTTCAGACATTTTTGCCTAAAACTGATGTCACAATTAATTTTTTGTCAAAGTTTTTAACAAAGATTTGGCAATGATTAGGTAATGATGCAGTTACCATCCAAGACACTGTCATGCACCTTACACACTTGGTAAAATAAGTAAGATCTTGCTCGCTCATTGTCTGGTAAAACAGGTAAGGGCTCATTTATGGTTAAATAAAACTTTGCCAAATATTTCATAAATATTTATCATGTTTTCAATATTATTTTACCAAAGCCTTGTGAAATCTTTGAGAAATCTTTAACAAAAATTTCATTCAACAACTGACCCAATTGAGTTTTTGCGATAAGATCACATTTACATTTTAAGCCTGAATTTGCATAAAGAAGATCAAAATATTTTAAAAAATTGCCTCCAGTGGGATTTGAACTCACAACACTGACCATCATCGGGTCTAAGGTTGAATGCTTATCCAGATAGGCCACAGAGGCCTGTGCTACTTGTCAGACCTTAAACTGAAGTTTCTTTCATTCAACATTTCACATTTGAAAAATAATAACAAGCATGTCTGATGTAAATTCTGTCTTAAAATGTGAAATTTGATTTTATTGTGAAACAAGCACTGTGTGTCCCCGAGCCCCCAGTTCAATCAACCGTGACTGGATCAATCAAGTGCAGCCAAACCATCAATGATGTAACAACATATCCGGGAGCACTAGGAAACACCCCGACAAGATGGCAACCCCCACACTGCATAAGGATTTTATATAGTGCACAAGCACTGCGTGTCCTTGAGCCCCCAGTTCAATCAACCGTGAATGGATAGATGAAGTGCAGCCAACATCAATGACGCAACAACATATCCGGGGACACCAGGAAACACCCCGACAAGATGGTGATTCCCACACCCAACACGGATTTTATAAAGTACAAAAACGCGAATAGTAAATTGAACCAATGCAATTCTGGCAGAACGATATATTTTAGGGCAAACTTGAATGTGTCCGAGACCGTAAATCTAAAGGACACTTGTAACAGCACAGAGATAATT
Source organism: Haplosyllis leylae (assembly GCA_038406175.1). NCBI lineage: Eukaryota > Metazoa > Annelida > Polychaeta > Phyllodocida > Syllidae > Haplosyllis > Haplosyllis leylae. The sequence continues at coordinate 14,307 of JBCAUG010165267.1, read as the reverse complement.
ACACTGTATTGGAAATTAACACAAGGCTATGAACATTGGTTTCTGCGTGACATCTTTACAATTACACATAATTCGGCGAAGATACAAACAATTAAGGAATAATTGCCATATTATTCGGTACATTAATTCAAGCAATGATTTTTCGAAGAAAATCTTTCCTTTCCATGCATCATGACTAAAGGAAAGGTACACATGGACCTCACAGATCCTGTTACTTGTCAATTTCTAAACATGATTATAACCGGGTTTGTAATATACATTTACAACAACGTAAACAACATAACATTTGAATGGAATTTCTGCAAAAATAAGTAATTTTTGCAAGTTTTACTGGTGCAGTTTTTGTTTCAGCCCCCTATTGGCATACCTGGCTTTATGAAATGACTGCTTTAAATTTTAAATATCTATTTATTTACAAAGAAATTTTTGTGTCTCTTTTCATACATAGGTTCTTCCATAGGTGTTGAAGGTACCTGCTCCCGCCGTAATGGTAGTTCCGTTGCAGTTCTGCAGTTCCCAGGGACTCCCAGTTCTCACCAATGGTGTTCTGGTCGTGTTCTTCATCGAAGACCGAACACCCGTCCCACGTGTGAAAAGTCCACAGCGAGTGCAGGGGGCACACATTACATTTTGTAAGTCTTGTCTGAATCGTCTGCCAGCCAAACAGTACAAATAAAAGTTAATTCCATGATTTACGTAAAACAAGAGGAAACAGGTTGTTTCAAACAGGAATGTCTGGGCCTTTTGCTGCTCACTTCCATTATGAATTCTGAGTAGCGATCGGAGCATCAAAGGAGCTGTTAGAATGAGCCACACAAATGATACGGTTAGAAGCATGACAGTAATCCGGTTTTGGGAGGCTCTGCTCGCCGATCCAGTGTCCGAATCTGAGGTTGCCCGACTGATTGCCATTCTGTTGCTCCACAATCTAACTGTAATGGCTAAATTTAAGAAAAGCACGATGATAAAAGGGAGAATAGAATAGGACACCAATTTCATGACTGGAAAGACTTCAACCATGAAATAGTCATCCATGGAAGGACCGCATGCAGTCTTCTTTCCACCTCGGTAAGACCTCAGGCCAAGTGTCCAGAACACGTGTAGATTGTACAGCATTATCAGAAATACCATGCCAATTATCGTAAGTTTAGCTCTTTTTGAGTTACACATTGAAGACGCTTTGAAAGGAAACCAGACGACCAAGAATCTGTCCACTGTCATTGCAACTATGAGCCATGCAGACATGTGTAGACTGACGAGGAATAACCACATAATCACTTTGCATCCAATGTCAGACACGTGTAAGAGCTCCCAGTCGAACACAGCTCTGATCCAGGTTTTGAATGCACTCAGATATAGTACAACGTTGTCCGCACATGTCAAAACAATCAAATACATGTACACTGATGTATCTCGTAAATGTCTCTTCATTAGTACCAAGAATGACAGTATATTCCCAATGGTTCCACTGAATATCACCAGGGGGAATATGTAGTAAACAATTATCATTGCGATCTGATGCTCGACGTACGATTTAATGTCCGTGTCGGTTTTTCCGGGTGCTTTAGTGCTGTTGACGTCGATGATGTTGAGAATTCCATTGGAATTGCTGTAAGTATCATGCTCTCCAGTGCTGTAATTGTAATTGATCGCCTGCGACATTTTGTTGATTCCGTTCCAAACTTCTGATTTCTGAAGTGAGAGATAAGGATGACAATTGAACACTTAGACATCTATATTTGAAATAGAAGACTGTACTTTCGAGTTTGGTGAGATCCAGTCAGATTAACGAGATCACATTCTATTGTAAAAAATAAGATCTAAAATGTTTTCCAGTCAGATTAACGAGATCACATTCTATCGTAAAAAATAAGATCTAAAATGTTTTCTTGATTAAGATCGAATTATTACCATTAATGCAATGTTGTTTTGTAAGTGCACTAATATCCATCACATTTTCAGTGATGTCGAAATTGGTCGCAAAACAACTACTCAAAATTGCTCTAAATAGTTATGGTTTGATAGTTATTTGTGTTAAAATTGTACATATGTTTTACTTTTTGTACAGAGCGTAATTATAAACGACTTCCAGTTGGAAACTAATTCCCATAGAAGTAACAGGTACGTTATGGTAATCTTTAATACTTTGTATTTATTTGATGACATTCATTAATCATTATAGTCTATGAGCAGAGTTCCTGAGGGTAGTTTTGAAAACAGAAACTGTATATACTGTGGATAGAGTCAGTCATTTCCCCATAAATACACATCAAATTTGACATGAATATATTAAATAGTTTTGGAACAGAAACTACTTTAGCAATTTTCTTCAAGTTGACAAAACCTTACATAAATTTAAAAATAGAAACTTTTTCTGAAAGTATGTTTAGTTTATAACTGTACATTCTGCTGCATATCAAAACAACAGGGGCTGTTGTTACAAAATCATCAAAGTGAGGTGTAACAATCCTGTGTTTTGTTCAAAACTGTAATTGACTTTACAAATCTTAATAAGTTCTGAATGAATCAATTTCAGACACATAGAACTGTGTGCTCATTTTTGCAAAGTGCACAATCCTGCATTTAATTAAAAATTTTATATTAAGGAAAATTATGCTATACTAAGTATTAGTAAATGGGTACTAAGTATTAAAAAGTATGTACCACTAGGTGTACTCAACAACGGTTTCAGTTTTGAAGGGTATTATATAATTCCAGTTCAACCAAGGACAATTTCACCCGCAAGTAAAAGTTTCATTTTGATAGAAAAGTTGTACCTGGCAGTTCGCAGATGAAACTCATAAAAATGGAAAATGAGAAGTAAAATTTATTTTCATTTCCAAAACAGTTAGTCGTATCAATTTACTGAAGGCTTCGGGAAAAGCTTTTTGTTTAGGGATTCCATGAGAGCAGTGGGTCTTCTGTGCAAATGGATTCCGTATCCATTGATATTGGCGATTAGCAGAGATGAGGTCCTTTTGTATTGTGATCCTTTTTCAGTTGTGATAGAATTCAAGGGTTTTTCCTGATAATCTGTAGCTCTAACTATTGTCATACATGCAACAACGTAGACCTCTACTTTACCAACCTTGATATTTTAAATTGAATATTTAAAGTTTTTAATGTTTCCATCTATAGAGGACCAACTCATATTGAACAGGTGTGTGCAATTCACGCTGATAAAAGACTGTCAAGATATGTAGGCTAAATATTGACATTGAAAGGAAAAAGGAAAAACTGGAATAAATGCAAAGGTTTTCTTTATTGATGATAAAATGATCAAAGCAGAATACGATATCTTGAAATATCACAATTACAAATGAATGCACGTTTCTGTCTTGTCAGTAAGTGCCAAGAAAAGATAGGTTCCATGAAAATAAACTTTGGCTAACATAGATTTTCTCTCTAACTTATTGAGTTGTCTTGTTTGGATAACAGTGACATTGTCATTTTGTCTCGCCGTTTAATTGTGGGATTTCACAAAGTAATTTGGGTAAATCACACCAAAATTAAATAAGTATATCAAAATAAACTGTTTGCTACAATGTGGATATTCTGCTTGCCCAAGTCCCTTGGTTTACCTGGTCACTTGGGTTTGGTTGATGCGGTGGCACATCGTTTTGGTACCTTTCTGATTAGGATAGCTAATGTGCTTTAGAAGTATCTTAAGAGTTATAACTCAAACTGCAATCAGAGTTCAACACACCTCATACCATAATTTATCGACAAGACTACATTTTTGGTATTAATGAAGTACAGATGGTATCTCTTGGTCTATCCTAAGTATTTCTGTTCTTGAAACATTCATACGAATAATATCATAACCTTGATTCTCACCTTGATAGTCTTCAAGAACCATTTGTTGACATCCCTTTCTGGGATAACATCAAGTTTAACAATCTCATGGGCATAATGTTGCTAAGGAGTTGGATTTAGTGAGTCTGTTAAGTTTGAGAATTTTCTAAGAGCTATATATTTCCACATAAGAACAATCTGAACCTCTTCCGTCAAGACTCAGAAGGTTACACAATCTCCTAGATAGACAAAACCTACTTCTCTGTAACATTTAGCTGCATCATTCCTGAGAAATTTTCCAGAAAGGCTGAAGCTGGTCCTTCGTCTACTTTACCTTCGGACTAGGATACTACACAAGAGATATGTTAAGAGGAAGGTAGATTCTGTCCATTCCAGTGCTTAACTTACTGGGTATGATTTTCGGGGACAGTCTCCTTTGAGTGAGATATAAAATCCAAGTTGTAAAAGTATCTAAGAATCCTGACTCAGCTCCAAGACAGGCATGAGTATATATGATAAGAAGCTACACAGTTAGCGGAGAAATCTGGTGCAGTTTCAAAATGTCTGCAGGTCTCCCTTGGTAACAGGCTAAAATCTCTTTTGTATTTGCACTTAGAGATATAGCCATTTTCAATGTGTCAAAATCAGTCGGTATAGCAGCTATTTTGCGATTTCAAACGTGTTATTGGCGAAAACAATTTTCAGTCCCATAAACCTATTCATTAGCCAACCAATTTGTAAAATGGCCCTTTTCTATTTTTGTCACACTGGTGCGAGTAATTGCTTTTGTTCGTACCTTATTTGGTGTGCAATACAAAGAATCTTCAGTTTACAGTTTCATTTTGTGTTAATAAATGAGTTTTAGATAGATTATCCATACATCACCAATGAGTGTCGATGTATTACTCAATCTTAGGAGAAAACACTCCTTAGGGAGCTTTGCAAAACATTACAGACCTTCACTTTTGTTTCATTCAGCCCAAAATCTTGAAAAAATGTTTAAAATTCCTTGTGCAAATTTGTTAATGTCTGTTACCTCCCTGTTACTACAGGATTCCGAAGAAACAGGCCCAGTCACAGACACTTATCAGTAGTTGTCTCCATCTGTAAGATCAAATTATATCCTTACAAGGCCTAAAAGCCAATACTTTTTGTTTCCAACTATTAATCGCAGTCTTAATTGGGTTAAGCTTATATGGATGGAATCTTGGAAACAGAAACCCCAAAGGGAAATATTTATTCCTACTCGATGAATTTTGAAGTTCGATAAATTCAGAGCTCCGGAAGGAAGTTAACTGACTTAAAAAGACAGTTAACTCAATTAATATTATTACGACTCAGGGTGTAATTGTATTCTTGGCTTCAAAAGTTTTAATAATATTCTGTATCAGTTCTATAGGTGTTTGATCTCATTTAATTGAAGAAAGTTCTGAGTTAGAAGTTTGCTGAAACAGCTAGTCAAGTAACTTCAAAGTCTTGTACAGCTTAGGTAATAAATAACTCAACTGTAAATAATAGGCATGATACGATGGCGCATTAATGAAGATCAATAATTATTATGCAAATACACTCTTAATACATTTAAATGGACTTAGTGTAGTACAGAGACATTTACATTTTCTTTCCCATTACACACCGAAAGAGATTCATGTATGTTGAGCACAGTAATGTAATCAATCACTTGAACATAATTCAATCAATTTTGACAACTGCCACATATTCTGACCAGTTATCCACTTTGGTTTCGTAACGCGGAAACGTTCACTAATGAAGTTACAGTGCACTCACAATTATCAGACATGGATATCCATGCTGTACTTCTTCCAATTTAAGATAGTAAATTTCTTGTACCTCATCAAGTGCTACTGGAATTTTATAAGAAGCCAATATTCATTCTTGCAAAAGACAGTATGAGGTGCCTTTTGCAACGTTTGTAACGTTTGACATTCTTCATAACCTTAAACATCACGGCATTACTGTATTTTATACCTTATTAGACTTGAACTACTAAACTTTTAATCCAATAGCAGGAAAGTGACGTTTCAAGAAGAAAATGTATTGGCTTCCTACTGTAGCACCCTGAAGGAACTTCAAAAAATTCGGACTGAAACGGAGATATCAATAATTTCTGACAGAGGCTTTACAATGGAAGTCTATGGGATTTCAGATTTTGAAGTGTGGAGTCTCCACTGAGTGACGTGGCCATATTTCAAGAATTCAATGTACAAATAGATTAGAAATGACAAAAAACAAATGCTCAAAAATTTCTGACTATTGTTATTGTTGTTGTTGTAATTTTATCCTACTTGTAAATAGAAATCTTGAAATATGACCACATCACTCAGATCACAACACTAATATACAATTTTTACTACACGAATTAGTTTTCCAATATCACCAGTGGAGGCCACACCCTTCAAAATATGAAATCCCATAGACTACCATTGTGAAGCCTTTGTCAGAAATTAGTGATATTTTCGTTTTAGTCAGAAATTTTTGCTGTTCCTTCAGGGTGTGTAGTGTGTAAAAAGAAACTTTTAACTTGGATTTGTGAGCAGATTAGTTTAGTATGTTTTACGGGGAAATAGTATTATGGTAATATTTTATTTATTACTGAAGTACACTTGTTCAATGTGGTTCGCTGCTATTTGAAAATGCCCTTCCCTCAGTCAATTGACGGCACCAAGGGGCTGGAGATTACATTACCATTTTATCGAGAAGGGACTCAAAAAGTACCTTGCCCAGCCCCAGAAATCTCTAGGCATCCCTTGTCAGGGAAAAGGGGAATCCATTTTAAAAGTGTACATTTTCTCGTATTAGATCAATACAGAAAGTAGTTAATCTCTTACCTGATGTTTTTAGCAATTCACCAACATCATATTAATCCAGACTTTTTCCAGAGGTTTACTTCCATTTTAACTGCAGAACACCCATGCTGCAAAGGTAGAAATTCTGAAGACTCCGCAGTGAGGGGAACTTGTGGTGGTGTTCTCAGCCAGCTATCAGCCTACCTCTTCAACTGAGCTGGTTTCGCTGCCTCTTAACATTTCGGTGAAGCTGCTGCCCACCAATCGGCATTCAGAGTGCGCATAACATTTGTAAGTTTAAATAAATGCCATAGAATTGGTTTTAGTCACCAAGATTGTGAGTGATGTTGTAACGGTCCTTATAGGATTACGTTCAGAAATTTTGATGTGTGGTGAAGCACAAATTTGTAATCATTCCTGTAAAGATGAACCACAATGGGGGAGTGGGGTGGTAATGAATGCCGGACCTGGCTCAGTTATCTGTCAGAAATCATATCCTTTTAATTGCAAAAGTCATTTATTCATTTATCCATTACGTCAGAGCAGTGCAATCTGATTTGATCCACTAAGGGCAATAAATGTCTTATTGTTTTTCGCAGTTCATTGATTAGAGGAAATCAAGGTACCAAATTTTTAACGTTTAGCACCAATTTCTCATTTCATAGTATATTCTTTTAGGAGACAAATGTATTTGGTTTGGTTGTCAACAGCTGTGTTGTCGACAATGGCCATGTCTTCTCGTTAGGATAATTTTGTTGTCAGGATTAACTTAAATATTTCCTTAAATATGTAATATTACTTGCATAATCTTCTGATAATGAGCCTGTGGATAATTTACAAGTTCCTTTTTAGAGATTAGTAGCAAATGAGGTTGGCAATTTCGATCATTCCATCTTCAACATCAACAAGTCAGAATACCCAGTCAAATGAGATTTCATCTGAAATCATTTCATTGGGTTTATAATCACCCAAAGAGGATGGGATAATATCTGATTCGTCTTTCTGATAAAAAATTGAGGTAAGTTTTGCCACATATTTCTGTGAAGAAAGTGCTTAAATTTGGGTGCATTTAAAATGTAGTATTCAAATATCTTTGCAATTATCTGCTTTTTCAGATATAAATAGCCCAGGATATTCCATTTATATACCATGTGGTACTAAATACTATTGTGATCCTTAATCCATTGTGAGGGCTCGGTGTTGAGAAAGGTGAGAAAATTTTATCAAATTTGACAAAGCAGAATTTGGGGAAACGTCAAATGGGATTCAGATAAATATAAATATTTCCAAGCTTCTACAACAGTAGTTCGCAGTGAACCAGCGGTCAACAATAAATGGGTTCATTTCCTCAGTCGAAACTTTGATCTGTTGTACGTTGTTCACGCGGAAAAGGCAGATTTCCCGTGTAAGTTTCAAAATTATCTCACACAAAAAGTAGAAAGGGATGAAGTGCTTTAAAGCGGTATCCTTTCATTAACATTATGTATGGATAGTCTGATACTGATAGGCCTTAATTTCACGAGATTGATTTTCTGCAGGAAGTGAATTTGTAAAACGCCAGTAAATAGCTGCAGACGTGCAAATGAAATAAAAAGATTACAAAGGTCATAAACAGATTCAGTGAGTTTCAGGGACACGAACCAATTTATTTGTGTAAATGATCCATATGTATGTCATACACACCCTTAAGATTTATTCTATCATGGAGAAATATTCATTTTCGAGTCTCAGCTTCTCCATTTCCAATTAAGAATGGTTTTAGTATAGATAAAATGCTTTAAACTAGTTAATGAAGTCTCTATTGTGGACTATCAGTTTTCAAAGCATTCTCGACCTTCAGTCTCGCATGTTTCAAACTGATAATCCACAATAGATCGTTCATTAACTATCACTTAACTGAAAGCCCTATTTCAATAGATAGTCTGCAGTAAACATTTGTTACATCTGCAATAAAAAGTGCTGAGCACTTACACAGAAATTTAGACATGAAGTGTTTTGAGTTTTCTGTGATGTCATGCTCTATTTGATATTTCCAGAACTTGTGGCTGTAGCATCTTTCGAAAAGAATTGACTTTGAGTATGCAGACGTTTCTGTATTTGCTATTTACTGCACTTTTTAGTTCACCCTTTACATAAAATGAATGTGGCGCATTACCAGCAATGAACGAAAACGTGAAAAATTATATTGTGATGGATTTACTTTAAATAGAGTGTTGAAGTTGTTGGCCTCATGGAAACCTATTTCTATTTTTATTTATATTTTTTGGTCAAATTAAAAATATCTATTTCAAAGACCTTAGAATTGCTTCATAAGTATCACAGAAATATGAGCACAAAATAATGGCAACAAATTCATTATTTCAGTCTATTTATACCAATAGACCAAGCACCAAGTAGGCTGACCTTTCCTTCGTACTGATTTACCAAAACAAATAACAGTGCCATCAACTGTTAACCCATCACAAATACACAATGTTCTAAAACTAACTTTTTTCGCTCATTGCTGGTAATGCATACAAATAGAAAGTACGCAGCAAAGCCTCTTCTGGAACTGTCATTGCTCTTTCAAAATTTGATAAAAAATTTAGTTAAATGCTGATTCATCCCTTGTTTTCCACCCGATTAGAGCTACTCGGAGCAGATAAAGCTTTCTTTCAGATTTATTTGCATTTCAGGATGATATCTGATTCATAAGCAAATTAGGCAATGATTGATTTGTATTTTGCCATTAACATTGCATTTCCTGTTTGATCAACCCATATAGTTAAAAGACAGATTCGTTTGTGTTTCCTTTTGAAGAGCAATTTTCTTTCATGTAATCTGATGTAATATTTTGTTTCCGCAGTATTTGAGCAATCAGCCATAGAAATAATAGAAAAGTAATCTCATTGAGAACATAGCAGAACCAACCCACCATATGCCAGATATTTGTATTCGTACTTTGAAGACTGATTAGTTTATTCTCGCAATACCACTTTCCTTATAAAATTACAAAAATACAAGAACATTAGAAGATTTAAAACTGATCACTTCCACAGGATGTCGTCTACTTTAGTGACATGCAACATATTAGAAGTTTCTGACTCCCATTATGGTCAATGGGCTAGTGGTTTCATAGTCTCTTTTTAGACCATTCCTGACTGGAAATCCACAAATATCACATTTATTGCAGGAATCTTTCTGAAAATCATAACATGATTTGAATGCGTGCTATCGTGAGATATATATCCAACAAGTTAATATTGGAAAGCAAGGAAGATATATTTAATTTTTCCTGACCATGTAATTTTTTTGATTTAAGAGTGATCAGACACTTGTAACAAATTGACTCAAACCAGTTCAACCAGTTGGATTCACCGATTCTGACTTAGACTATCTAATTCTGACAAAACTTGTCCAATGCTGACAAAAACTAGTTTTTTTTAATTAGTCCGAATTTTTTCTTAACTTAGTGGTCAAAACCTGTGCAGTTTTATCTCATATTTAACCTGTACTTGTAATCTGAAACTTAAAATATGGCTGTTTGGTAGGACTACTACATATACGTGTTTTATGAAAAAATTAATTAGATAAGTGTGCTAGTAGAGGCTGCATGTTAAAAAAACAGACATTTCCATCGAACTCCATTGTAAGGCGAAATTATCAAATCTCCAAAATTTGCGAAGAATTTTTCTGAACTTCCTGTATTAGCAGCTGCGCCGGTCCTAATGGATGGATTGATTTCTTTATGTATGATAGTTTCGCTTCCGAGGACATTATTATTGGTGGAAAGGTTCATGAGTTCAGAAGTACAGAAAAGAAACAAGTCATCCACACTGATCAATGTAAGAATCAAGATCAATGCAACATATGACAAGAATCAAACATAAAAGAGTGTGCTCAATGAGGAAAATCATCATTGCGCTTAACATTGGCAAAAAATTCACAAGTAGAATCTAATTGATTCTGTGGACCTTAAGTTGTACACAATTTCTAGCTGGTAGTATATCTTTATCATGCTTGCAGAAATAACCTTCTGCAATTGAAGTCAAAGCAATTAGGTAATGACGTCTATTCCACATAAAGTGTTCGAACAGTGTAAACATTTCCTTCAAAGGGACGAAAATTCTCACGCAAAAAATAATCTCTTTATCATTACGAGCAAGAAATAGATCAAACAGAATATGTAAATTCTAATCAGGAGACAGCACCTGTCATTATCTTACAATGTAGCGAGATATATTTGACAACCGCATCTAATTACTGTAGTGTCTGAACTTCATTGATGTAAAAAATGTTCTCAATCTTATGTTAAATTACTTCCTCAAATCCTTATGTTAGGAACTACATGCCATTTGCAGCTTTGCTTCACTTAACCTAACTGACCAGCATTGGCTTTGTTGCTGTCAAAATGATTTGACGGGCGAGAATTAGCCAGGCAATTCTGAGACGTGAAGGCTTTCCAGGCGAGTTTTAGCAACATTACTTTATTTTAGCCTTGAATATCGCAACTCATAGTCATTCATTTTATGAGACATTTAATTATTCTCTTTTGTAAAAATTTAGGTTAATCTGAATATCAAAGTGAGGTTTGCATAGTTTGAGGCCGAACACACCCTGCAGGGAATTCAGGAATTCTGAACTGTTTTTAAATTTGGGAAACAATTCTGACAAAATTTTACACTGGTGGTCAATGAAAAATTATATTTGGAAACAAAAATTAACACCAATATATTTAACTAAACAAAATACTGTACAATTATATACTATATTTTACTCGGAGATCCGAGCTACATTTTTTTTTTCCAGTATACTGAAGGATGACTGTGACATCTAGAACTTGGAAACAGCACACATGGAAGCAGGCATGACAATGTCCCCATGTTTGAAGGACACAAATCCTTTTTGTGTGGCCACTGTTATTTATGTTTTCGACTCCTGGTGACATCTGCCCTGGGTTTTAAAGCCAGGGTGGATCCCCTGTCTGCTTTCTCGCTTGTGTGATCCTTAGATTCACCTCTGGTGTGACACCTGCCAACTATATAGAGGTCAGCATGGCAGCTGACCTCTAGTGCCTTCAGTGGGAACTGAGCTCACAACACCATTTGGTTTAGAAGTTAACCACTCTGCCAATATGTCGTGCCTTACAAGTCTCAGGCTGTCAGAGCCATATAAAATTATGCTCTATTAAATCTACAAAAGATCCAAGTCCAAACAGTGTAGATTCCTGAAGCTCTAAAGGTCGGTGTTGTGAGTTCAATTCAATTGTGAGATCAATAAAATTTTTTACACCAATTTTATTTGGGTTTCTTTCACATCAACGAATAAACAGGAAGAAATTGGCAACCAAAAGAGTTCCATTAAATTGAAAAAAATGTCACAAAGGAAAAACCTACACAGCAAAGAACCTTATATCGTTTGATGATGATAGTTGCCGTCTGTTCCAGAAGCGTGGTCAAAACTAACATAGCCACCCTGCAGGAAGATCTGTCAATTCTAACTCATTCGTAAGTATAGTTTTATAATTTCTCCGTGAGATATCTTTTTTCAGTTGATTCAGAATTGCCAAAGTACGACTAGAATTTATTCCCTGATAGACAACCATTATAAAACTATTTACGAACCAGTCAGAGCTAATAGATCTCCCTGCAGGGTCATAGTGCAACTATGGAGAGTCCACAATACAGAATTCTTTCGAACTATGTCTATCGCAATTTACATGAACTGGCCAATTAGATCCATTCTCTTGCACACAATACGTCCTTGATGAAAGCTTAGCGTGGACCTCACTGGGTAAAGCTTAAATCACTTTTGTCTTCTTTCATACAACCAAAAGTGAATCAATTGGGTTCTTCTACTAATTAAGCGATCATTAATAGAGCAAAAGTGCTGAAAATCCGAATGTAGGATTGACAGCATCGATTTTGAGTGTCAGATCTGCCCTTAAGCGGCAAATTTCTGGGTCCGGAACAGGTTCTCGAAGTCTGCATTTTAGGTGCAGTTTGAAGATACTTGATACCCAACAGAATACTCTAAAGCCGGGGATACCCCCTCTTTCCAGAGCGAAAAGAAATGCATTTGATCATCACCTGCAAATGTAATGTTAATCAACCTGTAGCAAATTCGGTGGTGTATTCTGACTATTTATGAGGCAGACAATTCAATGCTCTGTAAAGTCAATGCAAATTTCAGTTTTTTAGCTTTTGTTATCCATATGCTTATCCAATGAATTCTCACATGAAAACGTGTATATTCATGATGCGACCTTAGTTCAACAGGCATATTCCAAGTTTTCAAATTACAAGCAAATTTCACTAAAATTTTTCACAGGCTCAGAAATTTCTTATCATATTCAAAGTAGAATTCTGACTGTGTGAATTGTTTCACCCTGTGAGAGAACTGGATCAATCCCATTGGAAATTGTATCAGTCCTTGTCAAAATTAGATCAATCCTGGTCAGAACTTGGTAACTATATACTTGTTGAACGGTAGTCGCAATTGACTGATCTCTCTCCAGTCATAAAATGAGATGGTCCGATTAGTGTCTTGGAGTAAAGTTGGATATACAAAAAATATAAGTTGTACCTTATCCCCTGAGGTATGTTTATTAAGTAAGCATAACCACAGGTAAAATATATACCTTGAGTGTAATGAGATTTTAAATAATGGAACTGCTTTTATTCTGGAGAAGGTCAATTCATTTGCTCTTCCAATACTTATTTTAAATACGTTTTCATATATTAACTTGAAATAGCATTTGGTTAAATATCTCAAAATATCAAGGAATGAAGAATTCCACTTTGGTGACTCGTTAATGTAGGGGTACCCCCTATCTGGGATGGGTACCAGATAGGGGGATGGGGATACCAGATGGGGGTTGGAGTATCAGATAGGGAGAATAGGGTACCAGAAAGGGTGTAGGGTAGCAGATAGGGCAGTGGGGTGCCAGATAGGAATAAAAGGTACCAGATACAGAGGATGAGGTACCAAAAAGGGAGTTGGAGTACCAGATAGGGTGATGGGGTACCAGATAGGGCCCCCTGCCCTCACATCTGGTCCCTGCTCCCATTTGGAGGCTCACATCCTGCTCCCAATCTGGTCCTGCTCCCACCTGGCCCCCGCTCCCTTCTGGCCCCATTCCCTTAGTCTCCACCCATCTGGACCTGCTACCATCTGGCCCCTTCCCTGCCACTCATCTAGACTCCTGTCTGGCACCACCCCTACCCCCATCTAGCCTCAACCTCTTGCCCCCATCTGGCCCCTGCTCTCATCTAGCCCCCACCTCCTGTCTGGCCCCACCCCCTGGCTGACTCCCATCTGCCCCCCCCCCCATCTGGCTGCCCCCAGTCTGTCCCCAATGTTCGTTTCAGATGTTCATTTCAACCTCACTTCATGTGGGTTCAATCTCACCTCGTCTCCATCAATAAGGTAAGTCTCCACGAGTCACCAATTATATCCAACATTCAAATTATGTGCTGTGAGTCTTACCATGGGTCCTGAGCTGGATGTGATATTTGTGGATCTCAAACAAGAATTGGTCCACAACGAAGTTACTATGAAAGCGGCTAGAATCCCAAAGTTGCATAGCACGTAGTAATCATGTAAATACTGTGGTATGTTATCAGTGGAAACCTTTTAGTGTAACAAGCATGGTACTTCAGTAAAGAGGTATAATCATTTATCACGTAGTCAACAGTCATACAGTAAAAGTTGAAGCTGTTCCAAC
>JBCAUG010165156.1:0-20159 GCA_038406175.1 Haplosyllis leylae | reverse complement strand
TCTATGCGGTATGCCAGGACGATCACACTTGCAGATATTTGGTATGTCTAACATTACACAGTATCTCTGAAATAGTCATAACACCATACGTATCACTTGCCATTTTACTTACTGCCAGGTAGTGGGGACCCAGGAACCTAGTTGACTGTCCTCTTATGAGAGGTGCAAGGGGTGTGAGGGGTGCAAGGGTGTGGGAGGTGTGAGGAATGTGGGGGTGTGAGAGGTACAAGGTGTGTGAGAGGTGCAAGGGGTGAAAGAGGTGCAAGGAAGTGGAAGAGGTGCAAGAGATTAGAGAGGTGTGAAGGGTGCAAGGGGTGTTACTCCCAGGTAGTGGGAACCTGAGACCTTGTTGACTGTCCTCTTATGAGAGGTCCAAGGGGTGTGAGGGGTGCAAGAGTGTGAAGGGTGCAAGGGTGTGAGAGGTGCAAGGGGTACAGAGGGTTTGAGAGGTACAAAGTGTGTGAGAGGTGCAAGGGATGCAAGAGGTGCAAGGGATACAAGGGGTGTGAGGGGTGCTAGAGGTGTGAGAGGTGCAAGGGGTGAAAGAGGTGCAAGGAAGTGCAAGGGTGCAAGGGAAGGGAGAAGTGCAAGGGGTGTGAGAGGTGTGAAAGGTGCAAGGGGTGTGAGGGGTGCAAGAGGTGTGAGGGATGGGAGCCACCTTGTAAAGCTGACAACAAAAAGACCAGATGCACAACATGTTGTAATTGACAAGTCTGGTTGATGCAGAAAAATTTATGTGCAGGTTTTTATATTCATTCATTCGTACATTCATTGGGGTTTTTACTCACTGAATTCAGTGAATTGGGACAAAATCCAAAAATGGTATGGTTACCCAGCTGGCAACAAATACAGTAGCATTTTTAGTAATAGAATCTACATTTCCTTTACTACCTCTAATTAGATATCTATTGTGACTCACCACTGTAAAGAGATACTATGCCAGTGACAATAATAGAAATATCTTTTTTACCACTCTATCTAGAAATGTTTCTGTTGTCAAATATGGAGTGTCTCTTACACAATGGTTGCATGCTGTGTCCATTGTGTTTTCAATGAATTATTTTTAATGAATCCACTGCTGGTTTCATTTGTTCTATTTACTCCATTCAGTCTGAATGGAGTGAATAGAACAAAAGAGACCAGCAGTGCAGAAATCTAACATTGTGTCAATGGGAAATCCCTGATTTTTCTCCATTGGAGAATTTTAACATTGTGGCAATGCATATCAATGTAAACAACAACAACAATAACAAACAAACATAAGCACATGCTCCTCAAATCAGAGAAAATTTGGGTAATTTTCACCACTGACTTTGGATGCTTTTTTTGGGAAAAATAGCAATGACACCCACTATATTTTTTACAGAGCATACCTAACATCAAGTTCTAAATATTTCTCTCTGTACAGCACCTGCCAATCACTTGAAAAGGCCCTTAAACAGCAATTTTGTATTTTAAGAAAAATTCACGATTTTTACCTCATTATAAGCCTCATTCTGAAGTATCTCTCAACCAATAGCAGAACTCCTTTTGGGTCATGTGATCACAACAACAAAACTTTGAAGAAGAAGGCCATGGTGGAGTGTAGTTAAAATCTGATACTTTGCACACAAATTTGAAGCACTTAAACAGCTCATACATCCAAAAAATATATATCTATGAAGTGCTCATGACTTGGTAAGATGATGCCATTCCAGTTGTAGGGGTTCCAACTCATAATCTGCACCAGAAAAATATTTCAAGCAAAGCCAAGATGCCAGCATGTCCTTTTGATGTGAAAACTGAGCAGGAAGTGATGGTGTACCTGCCAAACCAAATGCAATCATTGAGTAAAAATAGCCCTGTGATGGGCTGAGGTGGTTTAAGTTAAAAAGATGTCAAATTGTCAAAAAGATGTCAAATGTCAAAAAGTCAAACACAGACTATGGAAGAGGTTCACAAAAAAGATAAATTGACACAGTGAGGTTCACACATTTTGATTTCACATATGAAGGTCATCAAAATTGGTCAAAAATACTTTCTATGGACATTTTGAGGGCTTTTAGTGACCATCATATGAGATGTCAAAATTGACTTCAATATGTGTGAACTTCATTGGGTCATTTTTTTGTGAACCTCCTCCATAGTCCATCTTTTGACTTTTTGACATTTGACATCTTTAACATGGGCAATGGGACACATGGGCAAAGGGGCACATGGGCAATGTGCACATCATTGCATATAAAGTCTTTAATACTGCATGGATCTTAATTGGTTCCAACCTATTGGTTCCAACATTGGTTCATGGCACTTCAGTTTGGGTGTTTCTAGATTGAGTTGGAAGCCTGCCCAGGCATATGAAAGGCACAATTAATCTCTCATAATAGTCAAAAGGGCAGGCAAAAATATTGATTTTTAAAGGAGCAGGAGCCATTTCAAATTTCGAAGTGATTGCAGTAAGTAACTCAGACAAGCACAAAATATGATTGCAATTGCATCAAAACTTGGCCAAAAGTCATAGTTTCCAGGCTAATCTACGAGCAGATGCTCTTCTGAGCATGTGCACTACAGGTTTGCAATGCATTGTGGGATGCCATCTGATTAAATATACATAGATCACTGAGCAAAGAGGCCGGGCTTAGCCAATGTCAGTAGCCATTTTGAAAAAATTGCCAATTTGGCAATAAAAACAGCTATAATTCCTTAAATATTTCATATTTCAGTCCGATTTTTTCCTGCAAATAGACAATAATAGTCCCTACCCTCAGTAGAAAGCTCAACCTCCAACTCCATCTAGAAATGACTAAACTGAATTGAGGTCATTATGTTCATGCTTATGTGCAACTAGATCTAAACATGATTATGTGCTATCAGCAAAATTTGCCTTTAACCCTTTGAGCACTGGTTGGGACTGCAGTCTTGTTCACTGTTTTTCCTGTATCCACCACATCTTATACACTTTTCTGGCCTGTAACAACAGGAACCTAAGTCTCCTTTGGTTGTACCAACCAGCATTTCCGTCTATCTGGGGACACACTTTTACACAATAATGCTTTACATGTTAAAGCATAAGTTATTTATAGAGCACAACATTTTTAGGAAGACTTCAACTATATAGCCTTCACTTTTGCCAGAGGTGGGTGTGGCACCTCAATGTGTGTGTGTCTGTGTGTGTGTGTGTGTGTGGCTTAGATAAAAATCTATGGCTGTGGCTTAGATCTAGATCTATGGCTATGCCTTTGATTTAGATCTACAACCATGTCTTAGATCTAGATCTATGGCCATGGCTTAGACTCTAGATCTATAGCCATAGCTTAGATCTAGATCTACAGTTATGGCTTAGATCTAGATCTATGGCCACAACTTTGATCTAGATCTAATCCACACTACACACACACATTGAGGTGCCACACCCACTTCTGACCAAGCTGAAGGCTACATGGTTAAAGTCTTCCTAAAAATATTGTGCTCTATAAATATCTTGTGCTTTAGCATATATAGCATTATCATACAAAAGTCCGCTGACTATAGTCTTATGAAGTATGGGCAGGAATTGAAATAAACAAGACTGCAGTCTCACACAGGTATGTTGGTTCCCATATGAATGTAGCTCTGGTGCAAGAAGGGTTAAAACATCCAGTGGACCTGCTAATTAACATAAATCAGCAATACTAATCAGCTAGACCTTGTAGAAATTTGCTGGACAAAGATCCATACAATATTAACTGAGATACATGCAATGGTACTTAACACATGTATACACCATGTGACCCATCTAGATCTAGTAGGTATTGGCTGAAATCTCTTCATAACAGTTAGCCTAAGACCACCTGAGATGCCATGAAAAAAAATTGAAATCACTTGACATCGGAGTCTGTTAACCAACAAAGTCACAGAAATGTGCCCCGTTTCTGCCCCATTAAGATTTTCTAATTTTGACATTACATACCCTTAGAGCATACTTACATTGACCACTCATATTGTATTTGACCTCCCAAGACATGTATGAGATGCACAGCAGCCCATTGAAAAAAAAATTTACATTTTCTCAATTTACAAGAAAACTGTGAATCATAAAAATTCTTGAAAAGTACCATTTGGTAGCTAAACAGGTCCCCTACAAATCATCAATTGACATTACACCCCTATTGTTGACCCTTCATGCTGTAAACAGATGATTTGTCCACTAGCCGAAAAATGACCATTTACTCAAACTGCCATAACTTGGACATGGGACCCAAAAAAAAATTACTCCAATTCATATATTCCAAAATTTGGGGTAAAAAAAAGTTGGAACTTTTTGACATCTGACAAATTGTATTAATGGTACCATCATATAGTCTAGTTATCTGCCCACCTAAACCCCCCCCCCCAAGACACTTTGAAGTTCTGTCACTCCTTCTTTGAGAAAACTTTGATTTTCTGAAGGCACCCAATTTTGACAAAAGTACTCAAATAGCCCTGGAGTTGCCAAAAATTGACATATGCTAAAATTGGCCTAAAAGGGTCCCAGGAGATGTCATAAGGTGTCTTGTGTTCAAATTTGACAAAAAATTTCAATGGAAAGTGTGCCAAATTGCCGATTCAAAATTCCCAATCACAACAGTATAAGGTGGTTTTAGTGTAAACTTAAACCACCTAAAAATCTACATATTATTATCTCCAAAGAATGCCCAGGAAGACCAGCCAGTGAGCCATGACCACAAGGCAGTCACAACAACAATGGAGGTCAGTCCCATTCATGTAATTTCTATTCAGAGACCAGGGGCACACAACTTGTTGTGTAAATCAGTTAAACAATGTTTTAATTGTGCATTTATGTCTAATTCACTCCTCGCTCCACTAGTTGTGAATTATGTTACACAAATGCACAGAAAACCATTGATTAACCAATACTGGTAACCATACTACCTTTGGATTTGGTCATGATTCACTGAATTCAATGAAAGCCATTGAGGGAAAACTCGATTATCTATGTTCTAAGCTGCTGCACTTCATAATTACTAAATAAATATGTGCGAAAATAACTCGTAATTCATTTACTTTTCAAAACTCTTCTTATCCTCTGCAAGTTAATGGTAAATGAGTAACAAACCAGGCACTGAACATGCTCTAGGTCCACGGGATAATGTTACCCCCTCTGTATCAATGGATCTATCCCAAGTACAAACACAAGACATTTGGTACTTAAATTTACCAAATGAAGGTGTGCCAGTGAATTCAAACGCTAAACAAAAGCTAAACGTGTTAACCTATTTCCACCAAAACCCTCCTATTCATGATGAGCAATGAACCATGACGCGTGTCGTAACTCAATTTTACCGTGTACCCAAGAACAATACATTCTAGTGTAGTCTTTGAAAATTTTTAAAAATAGTTGGCAAAGACTTAAGAATTATCTTGTTCTGGAAATCTGTTCACTTTTAACATTCTGTGATTCAGACTACTTGAATAGATTCTCAATGTGACCAATACAACAGAAAGTACCAAGAAAAACTGTCACCGGGCAACATAAGTATACGTTCAGCTTAATTAGATACAAAAAAGGCTTAATTAGATACAAAAAAGGCTAAGAACTTCGTTTTGAAGAAACAAATAATAAATACTGAGACACTGTGCTGTTGGTATCAAAGGAATTAGTTCTGATATTGGCTACTGATGTCGCCTGTGTAACAGTGGTCTGCATCTTTCTCAGTTATGGCCATCATCTTGTGTGACAGGTGATGGAACAAAGTGATGTGGCCCAGATAAGTACGCTGCACAACATGCAATTCTCCCGTACCTTAGAATTTATGCACATTTTCATAATTGTGTTGCTTTTACCTCACTTGTCGACTGGAAAATGCTAAATTTTCAGGAGTTGTGCTTCTTGTTATTCTATTTCAGAAGTAAATTTTAAATCAATTTGGCTATTACACACCCTGTTTGAAATTGCATTTGAAGGATGTGTTGTTCTTTTTTTTAGAAACGTTAGAAGTAATTGTAAATGGGAATTGAATATTAATAACAAAGTGATTGAAGTGGATGATATCGCACACAAGGTATTTTCTTATTATAGAGTCCAAAATTCAAAAAGGGATAAACTTATTTCCTTGGCAGCAGTTGTGACACTTCTTATCCTGACATTCGTTTTACGCTTTCACCAAAAATGTTGCCGCTGTGTGTTTCCAAATCCCAAATGCAAACACAAGGTGTTCATTAGGAAAGTCCTGCAAGACGTGTCATTTAAAATGTGACATAACCTCTTCAATCTTCTGAGAATGAAAAGTTGACTTCATATCCTTCTCAGGAGGGACTACCCAAAAACAAAACAGTAGAGGGAGTGGATCTACAATATGAAGAAGAATAATGATTACCTGTGTGGCATTGAAAATTGAATATTGAAGGAGAAATTTCCTTGTTGCTCATTATTGGAAAGTTCTTTTCAGAGGCAATCAGACTCGAAAATGTTTACCAGGACTTAAGTTGATGAACTGTTGTCTTTGTTAGGTATTTTACTGGCAAAGCAGTTACATCTTGACTAACAAAGCGGCACATAACCGGTGTAAACTTTGGTGTAAATCACTCTCTTTGCTGAAGTATTGTCCTTTGTCAAAATGATATTTACCCAACATATTTGCTAAATACGCTTCGATGATCGCTGGTAAACAAAATTTAAGGAATGAAGGGCTCAAGCTAATATATTCGAAGGTTCAAGACAGAACACACGGCTTCATAGATCAGCGATTTGAAAACTATTTATTCACTAGAACCTTTCTCTTTTAGGTCACATTTTGGGGGGATCCTAATTTTTGGGAAAAAAGTGGATTGTATGTCCAGTCTTTTTAATCGTGGTGATGAAAATGAACTATTTGTACTGTGAATTGTTGGCTTTCAATTACATACTTTTAACTTTCAATTAATTGTTGAGTGCAAAGTCATTTTGCGTAGCTCTTGTGACCTTATCCCCTTGTTGATGAAGTATTGGAAATTAAAAGATTCGAACTTTTACTTACTTGTACACTTACCATCAATAAGACGCTCATGTCTTCTAAAAAAATTGCAATTTTGATCATCTTCAATTTAACTTTCTCAGTAGTGGGGTCGAGCCGTTAGCTATTATTGCCATCCGAATTTTATTCGGTTGTTTTTGCTTTAACAGTGGCCATCGGAATCCCGTTCTATTTAGGAATATTCTTTTTATCTTTTCTCTTTTGGTGCTAAGACCACGTAATGCTTAAAATACGGAATTAAATGTAATGGATAGAGTATTTATCTGGCGGAAAAGGGCATAAAATAAAAGAAAGTCCAGCAAATTTTACTAAGTGGGTCTCATAATGGTTGTAATTCTAGTAATTCGAAACCCCTTTGAAGTTACCTTACGTCTTAGTAAATGGTAAAAGCGTGTGCCAAATATTTCTAATGGATGGAAAAACAAGCCTTTTTCCAGTCAATTAAGCTATTAATTGTTAGAAACGCCACAATTTGGTTTTTTTATTTGCATCAATAACATTTGTCTAATGTAGTTGCTTACTAAGGACTTAATGCCCGATTGCCGGTTTTCTTTTTCGATCTGTTATCGCATTTCTTTTTCTTTCTTGAGTGGTTCATTTTCAGACGTACACCTTTCTTTCTTTCTGTCCTTTAACTTGTTTAACAGCATTACCCCCAAATATAAATTTCTAGTCTAAGAAATGCTTAAAAAAGTGGGATATTTCTTTTCTAAGGATTGTGATATCCATTGTACCAATCCCTCGACAAGAACCATCGGTATGTTGCATCTAGGGGATCATAAGGTACCTTGTGGGTTGTTTGTTTGCTCTCAAAAGGGGATTTTAGACCTGAGATTCTTTCACAGGAACGTGATGCCGGAATCGGGTGACAGTGAACGTACATGTTTGTGGACAATACCCGAGTACATTTCCCGTGAAAGACATTGGTGTACTTCTCCATTTTCTTGAAGATAATTTTGATTGTCTCATGTTTTGAAGTGTTGGTGTTATTTCGTGCGGTGTCATTGAGGTGTTTTCACAATGACAGGGTTTGTAGTTTCGGTCCTGTAAGGCACCAAAATGCAAGTAAATGGTTTGGAATCACGTATTCTACTTATTAGGCCACTCATCTCCAGATGAACTTGCATGACTGGAGTCTTTCAAAAACTAATGAAATATGTCAGGCTATTAAAGCGTTGTTTAGTTTTTATCATTATTATTCAGAAATAAGATTTCGCAATGGATTTCAACATTAAGTCGGAAGGCATTGATAAATTGTGCAATTACCCCAGAACTTTTCTTGCACCATTGGCAAGTGACCCTCGTGCAGTCATAATGGACTTCAATACATTTTATAGACTGAAGTCAACAGATCGAAATGAAATATAAAATTTTGACTCTAATTATCTGGCAGTTACCCAAAACCTCTGTATTATATCTCCCTATTTAGATTTTTACACCAACTCTAGTCTTTCCCGCACTATTGACAGCACTATGTTTAAGCTATGCAATATCTTATAAGGAGATAAGATAATTTAGGTTAGGTTTCCGATATACCATTCTGTGGTGACAAAAGAGGCCATGTATGATATCATAAACAAAAGCCATTTCAAAGTTCAAATCAGTTCCGAACGCGGTTCCTTAATCCAAGGGTTTTTTGAATGACAATAGGTAAAGGCTTGACACATGTGTGTTTGGCTACATTCACAGTACAGCACTAAATAAACACAGATTTGGACAATTGGTGCAAAGGGTGTGTTTTTGGGAGGGGGGAAGAGACAGAACTGCAAAATGTACAATATGACACAAATTGCAGTAAATCCAACTTAGACTTCAAAGAACATTACCAGGTGCTGTAAAATTGTTAATTCTTCAGAAGAATGACAGTTGAAGTGAAGCGGTGTTCAAGGGAAAGGTTGTTATATCTCATTTTATCACAATATTTGTATCAATGGGCAACCGAACGGTATTCTATTCGGGGGTAATTGCCCAATTTATCAATTAACTAACTCAACCGTGAACATTTGAAATACGTGTTGCGGTAACGGGAATAATGATGGGCTGTAGGAAGAAACACTTGTATTCCCGACGGGAGGTGCCCGCCCCTTCCCGGTGGGGGTTCGGCACGCGGGTTGCGCATGTTTAGCCCCGGGACACTCTGCCCCCATGGAGTTAACATATGTATTTCACTTAACACTAACCGCGAACCATGCCAAATAGTGTAAAACCATATTTCACAGTGAACCCATGTGAGAAGTTCTTGTGGAGACAACAACCTATATATTCTTTGACCAAATGTCCCAAAACATCATAAAAATAAAGAAATGTCGACCTTACTGAATATGAACAAGGATACCCACAACCCTTAAATCTGAAATCGAAAGATCTTCTACTTCGCTATGCAATTCCATGCACTTAATTTGGCCAAGAATTTGGTTTTGTTAAATTATAAATTGATTTAACGACACAACAATCAAACTCAAAATCCCGTCTTCATGCAACAGGCTTTTCCGGTCTCTGGTGTGCAGCCTGTTAGTTTGTAATTTGTGAATGACAAATGTCTTATCTGTACCCTTCAGACAAAATATTTACAGTTATGTTTAATGGAGGCGCTGACCCGAACCTTAAATGTTAAATCCTTCTTTTTGAAGCTATATTGATGGACAATTAGTATCCCTAGACTTTATGACACCTTCAATCTTTTAGAAGGGCAATTTCGTTGAAAGCAATATTGGGCTGTTGGGTCGTTGTGGTCTTTCAATATGTGGTAGGTATACAGTCCTGTTTCAAGAGTTATTGGATGGTAATGTTCTTTTGATGGCGAGCAAACCCACTGGGAATAACATAGAATTGAGAGAAATAAAAGTCAAATAAAATGCCTTTTCGAGTAAACGCCAGAAATGTACAAATGAGCCAAGTGTCCTTACCAGAACTGGAATTTGGGTCCCTAAGCGAAATAGTCATACTGGGCTCAGGAGTAAGTCAATAATACTGCCAATAGAAATGAAGAAATCAGGGATGACTTCCCTAATATCCTCAAATCAAGGAAATAAAGATGTTCAGGTCATACACATGTATGATTTTCCAAATAAACATGTAAAATTTAATTCTTTATTTATAGTTAGATAAGGTTACTACAATTGTCATTGAGTCTGTTGCCTTTTTCGAAATACAGTTTGTTTCTGATCAATAACTGGATGGGAACGCAGATGTCTTACAACTGTACTTCCCAGCTAGGAAGTGTTGTGTAATATATACTCTTAGCGGGTTCTAACACAGCTTTTTGGTGAAAAATAAACTATGTCATCTGGTGATGTTTCTGGATAGCAGGATGATGTAAAGTATGGACTGTGTCTCCACAGACTCCTATGCAACTGGTTATATTATTTCAGTGATGCGTATCGGTAACAGCACTGGGAAGTACGAGGCACCGGGACCACCCTGTGATCACAGCAATAAATTTGAGACAAATTTATGTGAAAAAGCATTTTGCTTGAACTTAACTTGCCTTTCATCGAAAAGAGTATAATAACACATCATTTTGTTAACAGAGAGTGTGTATTGTTAAGAACAGATGACAGTTCTGTAAATGAACTTAAAGTATATTAAAAACATATCTTTGAATTGTTTGTCATTTTTGGTTGAAAACAGTTAACATGGGAACATATTGTTTATTTCAGGAAAAAATGTTATTTAAGCCAGGATCATTTGATGCGTTAAAACCAGTGACGGATCCAGGATTACTCATATTTAGGGGCACCAACCTATTATTTGACCAATGTTTCCCAAACACTGCATGAAAATGAAGAAATTTTGGCCCGGATGGGGGGGGGGGGAGGGAGCACGCGACCCTGAAAAACTCACAGAAGAAAACTCCCCGAAAGTCCAGTTCTATCTATATGATTAGTAATATACCGTAATATACTTTGTTCAAACTGAAAGACCGTTCTCCAGAAAAATCAGTAAAAAGTCTTTAATTTATGTCGGAATAATTTATCACCACGTAAAACAAGAGCGCTACAATAGTAAATACAAAATGTTTTGCGCCCGCTTCTTGAGAGAGAAGGAACTTCAATTGCAACTTTTCGGCGTCCCCTAGGACCCGCCAAAATGGGACCTCAAATTTTTGCCCTACCTTTGACCAGTTCAGCTATAGTGTTAAATTTGCTGTTATTCATAGTTGATTAGATTCAGCGAACTCAAAATAAATGAAAAAATACGTCTATGCTTGCAAATTATGCGATTTGCAAACTATCGGTGCTTCATTTGCGTGACGCCCATTCGTTCCATTGATTGACAACTGACAAATTACCAAATACGGTTGGGAAGCATCATGTGCCAATAAGGAGAACAGGTGGGAGGGTCCTGAGTGGGAGGGGGCGTGGCCTCTGTTTACGGATAGATGTCCCCGGGTATTTACATACGGTCACCCCGCTGTGACCATCACTCGTAAAGATACTTTCAAAACGAAGCGAAGAAAATCTATTAATATTTTTTTGATTTTACTATCTGTATTTGGTAAATTGTATGAACAGTACACTGAATTTGTTTTACTCTGAAACAGTACTCAGAAGAAGTTAAGGACTTGGGGAGAAGCAGATTTTGTTTTCGGATAACTGTACTGGTGGAAGTTTCTCAAACTTGACCAAATGTGCCTGAGCTACAAATCTTCAACACAAACACGTAGATTTTAGACGGAATATGTACGTTCATGTCTAAACTTCTTTAGGACTTTTTAAAAATCCAAAAATTCACCCAGATTCTTCGATTGAACTGAAGTGAAGGAGAATTGCAGACAAAATGTTGTCGTCTTCAACGAAAAGCAGCTATGATCCAGTTGGGACCAGCAGCTACTCGATGACCAGTATGTCCAGTATGGGAAACATGAACTCATACTCTCCAATGAGTAACCAGTTGAGTTCCATGACATCGTATTCACCACAAAGTATGAGCGCGATGGGTACCATGGGTGCCGCTGCAGGTATGTCTATGGGAGCCATGGGAGCAATGGGCATGGGTTCAATGGGTGGCATGGGTTCGATGGGCATGGGTTCCACGATGAATGGTATGCCGTCGGCGAATATGATGAACACGATGGGAGCTGTCAACGGCATGCAAGGAGCCGTGTCTCCAATGAGTATGAACTCCATGGCGCGTATGGCGGGAGCTCGTCCGGGAGATGCCAAATCCTATCGTCGGTCTTACACCCATGCCAAGCCACCCTACTCCTACATCTCCCTCATCACAATGGCGATTCAGCAATGTCCAAACAAAATGTGTACTCTCAGTGAAATCTATCAGTTTATCATGGACTTGTTCCCGTACTACCGACAGAACCAACAGCGCTGGCAGAATTCCATACGGCACTCGCTGTCGTTCAATGACTGCTTCGTCAAAGTTCCTCGATCCCCAGACAAACCGGGGAAGGGTTCCTACTGGACCCTGCATCCTGACAGCGGGAACATGTTCGAGAACGGATGTTACCTGCGGAGACAGAAGCGCTTTAAGTGTTTGAAAAAGGAATCTCTTCGGCAGACGGCCCGCTCCGGCACTGCCAGCTCTGACGGCGAAGCGGACCAAAGCATCAACTCTAGCGGAGATGATCACAGGGTGGAAGCGGAAGGAGCTCGACTCGCTGGAGAACCAGGGGACCACCATACAGCCACAGGTATGACCGCGGTATCTAGCTCCTCTACCACAGCACACAGTGACACTATGTCTACAGCGGTGTCCACCCCACAGGGGGTTAGTGCAGCTCATAACCCGACTGATTCTACCTCACCTTATGCCAGTGTCCAGCCAAAGGCAGAACCCTTGGGACCTATCGAACACTCAGGGCCCATCGCCTCCAACCAGCCGCCTCCACAACAGCAACAACAGCAGATGAACCAGACGCTAATGACTTCGGCTCCTCATGATATGTATGGTCGCACTTCAGCGTACAGCGATGCCCACGCGGCCATGATGCATGGCGCGGGACAGCTCGGGCCCAATCCCTTCAACCACCCGTTCTCTATCAACAACCTTATGTCGTCAGCAGATCAAGCGGGCAAAATGGACATGAAAATGTATGAAACTATGCAGAACGTCTACCCGACGTACTCACAGATGTCCCCCGTAGCCCACCATGTTCCCAAGGAATCCACTCCTCCTATGGCCACAGAAAACGGTTACTACAAGCCGTACACACCACACTCTACGACAACGCTGTGAGCAAAAGAGACGATGACATTCATCCTCCAAACCTACCAGAAATGCGTCGGCGGTGGTGCAAAAGTGAGTGACTCAGTGTAAATTTTTCCTTCTTTTTAGTTTTTACATCTGATTCCATTCTTCAATGACTCATCTTGACACTTAACTCAGTTTTATCCAGTAATTCAGTGAAAATAAGAAGACGGGATCTTCTTGTTACCATCTCGCATTTCAAGTGTACTGGATGGAAGTTGTACACAATCTATGACATCACAGTGGAGGATAGATACTTTATTCTCAAAGGTATAAAGCGTGCAGGGATGAACAATTTTTTAAATATGTATTACAAGGTGCATTCTGTTATAAATAATAGTTCCCGTTGTAACTTAATTGTGTGAAAGGCAGTAGAGTATTTTTACCCGAACTCATTCTTCTCTGTTGAAGCCACAAATACTGTGAAATTTTTCCCTGGAAACAAGACGAAATTCAGTTCTTCGATCTTACCCACTATCATGTGCCAAACAGGCGGAATCAACTTACTTTTTTCGGATCATTTCTTCTCCCTAGTTACGAAACACCGTGGTCCCTGGTTCTCGGGTTTGTCTGAAAAATACTGTATTAGACCGAAGGACGTTCCCCTCCTTTCGGAACATGAATCATGTGTTCTACCCTTCTAACTGCCAATTCAAAAGGAGCAACCTAAGGATGCAATCGAACAAAGTGGAAAATAGGCCACTGCTCTGTTATACATTAGACGATGAAACAATGCTTTATTATATTTTGTTATTATCTTTTTTTGTAAATAGGCAACAGATTCTGATGGTAACAATGATCCAATATAACGAATAATTACTAATCAAGTAAACTTTTGCTGAATCAAAACCAACGCTTTCTTCAACGCATGGAAGTAGTTGGCAAAACACTTTATGTGATGATCATGCAAGGAAATCAGGATCAATTTGTACACAATAGATTGCAAGAATATCACTAAAGTTACAATATATTGATCTTGATTTTTTGCATAATTTGTACAAATTTTTATGTGTGTATTTGCTGGTATGATAGCTTTGATACAAAAGTACATAGTGTACAGAAAGAAGTTAAAGAAATTATGATCATTTTGGAAAATTAGATTTTATTGCGGGAAACACAATAGAATCAGTTTAGCGGGATGCTCCTAATTCCTTGAGAAGATCTGTCCTGTCAGCAATTTTGCTGTAACTTATTTCGCTGTTAATATTTTATTGTATATTACATTGTTGTTTATAAACTGTCAAGAAAAATAAGAAAATCAGCTCTCTATTTTCTGGGAATATCATGAAATACAACATATGCAGTGTGTATAAATATTGTACATATAATTTTCTGTAATAGATAAAATATGGAAATATAATTATTATTACGTGTTACTATGGTTATTGTATAAACAAAGAATACTGTCCCATGTTCTCTTCATATTATACAAATAGTTTTGAAATATTATTATAAATATGTACTGGGGAATTTTAGATTTCAGAAAATTGAGCTCGAATCCAAACTAATCAGGATCTCTCTTCCATTTTGATTGAAACGGCACTGCCCTTGAGAAAAATTTATATTTTGATCTTTAACAATGGCATCAATTCTCTGGCGATACAAGACCACCTAATCATTAAACTGTATTCAAATGTTTGAAGAGTCATACTCCGTTCATTGTGTCCAAAGACACTAAATAAAGAAAGTCTCTTTGGTGGTCCACAATTTCATGCATGTAAGCTATTAACTGAGCCATGGTTCCAAGTTTCTGAAGTCTTTGATTTCCTGACACAATTAGCATTGGAGATATCAGGGTTAAGTTATTGCAATGCGGTTCAAGTCTGTTATTCCTTGACTTCTATCTATCTTTCGATGCATCCAGAATACTGTTCGTAATATTTATTTTTTCCATTTTGCTGTACCTTTATAAAAACAATTGAAATTAAAGTAATCTCAGCCAGAGAAGCATTTTAATAGAAACACGGACTGTTTGTTATTATTTGCTGTAGACTGACCATAAATTTATTGATACTCGTGGAAATATTACCTCTTCAAGTTTATTTGTTCCAATATGTGTGTTCGCAATGAATTGGTAACACAAAGGTTGAAAAGCTAGCTAGAATACACAGATAAGGACCTTGAAATAGCGATAGCACCGAACAAATTCTGGGTGTTTACCGATAACATTTGGCAACGAGCCTTTTGGACTAGAATGTGTCGCGGTTAATTGCTGATGAACTTTTGATAAAAACATGCACAATTTGTAATGAGATCCCGAGCTTCACAGTGATGAATTATCCCGTTAATATTCATTCTGCCGTTTTATTTCGTGTTCTCCGTGACTTTCGCGAGGAAAGCAACAACTCTATCGAGTAGAGAAACTCCCATTAGGCAGACAATGGATGAAACTTTCATCGAGATAATCATTTTGTCACTTTTTCCTTTTGCCATTAAATAGGAACAGTATTGATAAAGAGGTAATTGTTATCTACCAAAAATATCCACTGGTGGACGAGGTGGTAGGAAATATTTTAAGGGCCCAAAATATAATTCTACATTCCTTTTTAATAAGTTATGTAAGGGTAATATGTAAATGTGCAATCAGCAAAATTTCTAGAATCTAAAAGTGCCCAGAAGACAGTGATCAAATCCCATTTGTACTTTAGGGGCCAGCTAACGGGGCTCAATTTTGCTTTTGCATCTTCATTTTGCCGTTGGAAATGGCTCGACTTTGGCAACTGGTTCCTCCGTTGCCCAGAAATATTGATTCTGCTGGTGCTGGACAGATTCTGGTTTGTTGTGTTCTGGGATGCGTTTCGTTCAACAAAAGTGGATATGATCAGGTATGCACTTCCCAGCCATTTGCACATATTTGGCAAAAGCAGTAGAGTTTTCTCATTACGTTAGCAGATGAAAGATATCGCACAGAACGCATAAACTGAAAAGTTCCTTTTTGACTAGTTGGTAGCTTTTCTGTTTTTGTCAAAGGTAGACTGTAATAATTCCCTGATAAAATTCTATAATTAAAGTAAGTTTTGTACTAAGTTGCTATGAAGAATTATTAAATATTGTGAAAAAGAATCTCCAGCAGACAGTAAATCAAAGGGGAACTGAAACGCAAAATCTAAGATGGTGAAATCCATGGCATATTTTTCAGTTTACTCACATATTATTTCAAAAGAATTGGCACAATGTCCTCAGCTTCATATGGCTAATTGTTGTTCCACAATGTGCACACCGAGAACGGTAGCGCAATTTCTGCAACATGTGCATCATTGATGAATATTTTAAAAGTATAATATTTCTGTCAACTACAGGATTTTTAGTTGAGAGATAGTTTGCGTTGCTAGCAAGAGGTCGGAGAGACAAAATACGTTGCATGATGACTGCGTGTAAACGTCTTGGATGAGGATTTTCGCTTGTCATTTAAGGTTAATGCTTTTTGTGTGAAATGAGTTTCCCAAAATTAAACTTGAAACTGAATTCATTGAATCATGATAAAATCCAAAAATGGTATGGTCACTAGGGGTATGTCCTATCTGCAAAAGATACATTTCTAGTAACAGTAAAGTTACGTTCTCATGTACACTGGGTCCCGCTTAGAACGAGCAAAGCGATGCAAAGAAAAGTGCTTGTTGTAGGAGGGTGCTCGTAGTAACCGAACTTTTTAACAAGGTGGTCAATGATTGTGATGCAAAGAAATCTGCTCGTTGTAGGCGGGTGCTCGTTGTAACCGAACTCGTTGTAAGCGGGACCCAGTGTACATATTGAGGGGTAAAATCACATTATTGAAAGGTGCTTTAACACATATGAGTAGTCCGTGCATTTTAGGGCATTTTTCAGCGCAGTTTATAGTTCATGGTTGTGTTGTGTTTTAGGACCAGTTTACACCAAACGTCAGGGTCAACGCTACGGTGACGCTAGGGATATTGGTCGCGTAGAAATCAATGGAATTGCTCCAGAATGGGTTGCAACCCCATTCTGGAGTGACTATTTCTTTCCATTGTTTTCAGTTTAACTAATATCCCTGGCGTCACCAGAGCGTTGACGCTGATGTTTGGTGTAAACGGGACTATCCAGAGGGACTCCTATCGTATTGTCTGGGTCTCTGAGATGTTGTCTCATGCTGCTTTTTTACGCATTTTGTTCGGTTGTATCATGTCCGTCTGTACCACACACAGAAGAACCTGCCATTTACACACCTCTTCTTGTACAACCACCGACCCAATAAGGTTGTATCTGCACTGAGCAAAAGCACAAATTCGATCTTTACCGCTGCTCAATATAAAACCCGCATTGACGCAATGTTCGAAGAACCCGGCTAAAAGCAAAAATCACGTCCGTATTTGATAGGGTTCAGTGTAAATAAACCTTAAGAGCAATTTTGTTAAGATATTGAAAAGGTTCACTGGTCTCTCCCCATTTGTATTACAACCACCTGTAAATAGGGGCCACATGTTGGTTGTAAGTGGCAGGTTCTTACTACGTTTAGAACGTTTATTTTTCCAATATCAGTGTCGTTGAAAAATTAACACTTCAGAGTCGGATCTCTTTCAGTCAAGCCGTTTCGTTTCAGTCAAGCCGTTTCGTATCAGTCGGGAACGGTTCGGCTTCGTCTTTATAATTTAGTAAAACCTCTTATTTACGGTGACTCCATTGAACGGTCGCTTCCGTGTAGTATTTACTGAATGCCCATTGATGCCCATTATACTTATTGTTCTTTTTGGACGAAAATTGGCCGTGAAGAAGAGGTATTACTGTAAATTGTAATGGTGAACCTGTCTTGAACGAGACCTGATTTGAGAGACATTTTTGCAGAGACTTAATACCGCAAAACCAATATAGTAAAACCTGTCCTATGCAGACACCCAGTCCACGGGTCCACGTGTGAGAAACTTCATTATACTGGGATCTGTACATGGCTTTTTGTTCATGGATGGGTGGGTGTCCATATTAATGCTTTGTATTAATTTACAGGAATATGGTATGTTACTAATATTGAAGTGCCGTTGGAGACAGGTTCCCTAATGCCCTGAATTTACCTCAGGGAGGTTTAGTCACCGTTGTATAATATGAGCCGCTGTTGTGTGACGTGTAAGGGTCCGTTTGTACTGAGCGTCACTGTTAACGCTATGATATCACTTCAAATAATCCTTGCAATCTACATTGGGACAACTTCTATGTATATTGAGAAATATCTATGAGAAGCGACATGGTAGTAATGACGCTGATGCTCAGTGTAAACAGATTCTAAAATTGCACTGCCCTACTGGGAAATTTCACGTCATTTTTCGCGTAAAAGCTCCTCACGAAATACCAGCTAAACCTCGCTCGTTACACCCCGAATTCAGGATTACATGTTACAATACACGCTTTGAAACAAAACAAGACTATCTTGTAAAGGATATGAATCAAGATCTACTTAATTATTTACTTTTTTCATTTTACATAACAGTATTTATATAATGTAGACCATTTTGAGTCCTATCCAGAAAGTACTTGTGTACCCTATTTTGCTTATCAGTATTGTTTGAATTGAAAAAAGGTTGTTTTTATTTGCATATTTTTGTTTAGTTAAACTAACTTTTGAAAAATGTGATGAAGATTAATTAATATATATCTATTGACATGTTCTCTTTTTTCAATAAATTGTTTTAAACAATGTTCGTTTTAGTTGGTGCTGTCTCCGCTTATTTACGAGTTCTCGCAGGGCTGAGGTCAATGGAGTTTTTGCGAAATAGAACCGACCTTTCAGTGGATTCAGGGAATCAGACAAATCACCGAAGCATGAATTAGCGTTAATTAAAAATCTCCTCTGTTACCATTGTCCTTGTGGCACTGAGGTAGAGTGCTGATTTGTTACACAGAGATAGCACATTCGAACACAGTAATCCTCTTTCTAAAATAATATTATTTTGTCACTGAATCCAGTGAAAGCATTTAAGAAAAACTCGAATGATCTTTTGTGGATTAGAAGGAAGCAGCAACTGGGAAGGCATTTGTAATGGGAAAACACGTACTAAAGACGAACAGAAAGTTCCAGCGGACGATTCAAACAAGATCTCTTGATACCGTGTCCACTATCCTTACTTACACACCTTCAGTATGGCCACGGCACACGAGTTTTTTCTAATGAAATTCTACAGAATTTATAATAAAAATTTGCAAAATATGGTATTTGAACCCACTACCTCTTGCATAAGAGACAGAGGTGCTAGCACAATGTCACAGGTAACAAAGAGAACATTTGAATTGATCCCAATTTATGCTTCGATGATTTGTCAGATTCTACAAAATGCATCTTCATAAGAAAAACCTGGAATGGGAAGATAGGGATTTTTGATCCCGATTTTTAAGACGGGGAATTTAGCTGTAACACAAATTTTTGAAGACGCCGAGAATTTTTTTTTTAAAAAGTGTCAA
This sequence comes from Haplosyllis leylae, assembly GCA_038406175.1. Classification (NCBI taxonomy): domain Eukaryota; kingdom Metazoa; phylum Annelida; class Polychaeta; order Phyllodocida; family Syllidae; genus Haplosyllis; species Haplosyllis leylae. The sequence continues at coordinate 579 of JBCAUG010165156.1, read as the reverse complement.
AAATTTCAACAAAAGGTGTGCAGTAAAGTAGGGAGAATATTTTTTTGCAGTTTAAAACATCAGATCTTCTGGGCGGGAAGCTTTCAGAAAGATTCACTCCACACGGTCACCTGACCAAATTCTTGAAGTTTTTTTTTAAAATTTAAATTGTATTTTATCGTATGCCGTTTCAATTTATGACTATGTAGCAGAACAAGTTGAATATATCCCCAAAATGACAAAAAGAAATCAATATTACAAAACCAATAAATTGAGCGGCAAGAGTAAAAAGATTCCACATCAATGAAGCAACAAAACTATCTAAAAAAACGTTTTGACATCTTTTATTTTGTGATAAATATTAACATGCACAATGCTTTTGGTTCAATGTTGATGCGATTTAAGTAACAATTCCACTTCCAGAATCAGATCGATAAAGCTGACAGAGTATAACTGACAAAGAGTATTTTGAGAAGATTAAATAAAATAAAAAGAACATTTGGAAGCCTTGTGGTAAGATTGCATATGTCACAGGGCTGGTCTCGGATTCCTATCTTGGGGGGATAACGACGGGTCGTAACCCCTGGCGATGACGACGGA
>JBCAUG010165045.1:0-20162 GCA_038406175.1 Haplosyllis leylae | reverse complement strand
GGTCCGAAAATCAAAGTTGCTTAGAATGGTCTGAAACATATTCTGGTTTTGGAATTTTTGAGATCCGATGACATTTTGGAAATTTTGTATTTGAGCTAACAACCAAGCAAGCAACCAACCAACCATACAGACGCCGTAGTGACCAGATAAGTCGCTCCGCTCTCGGAGAGAGGCGGCGCGACTAAAAAGCAAGAATTATCATGACACTACATGAGACATTTCTACTGAGTTGAATTTTACAAAATAAGAAAATACATGACGGTTAACATTCCATTGACTCTGGAAGCAACAATTAAATTTTGAAAGAAAATTGCATTAAGTTTCAAAAATGCGGGGAAACTGGGATAAGACTGTACTGGTGTTTTACGAAAAGGCTTATGCAGTTCATGCATTTCGACATGTTTCTTGTATTTTAAAACTTGACGAGTAATGGCTTATCTAAAGATTTACCTGTCAGTGCAATCGTAATCGTTCACATTGCACCGTGTCCCGCTGAAACCCGTCCGGCAGGTGCACGTGTACGAGTTCACGTAGTCATGGCATGTGGCCCCATGTTCGCACGGGTTAGATGCACATTCATCTATTTCATTCTGACAGTTGTGTCCTGCAAAGCCATCAACGCACACACAGCTGTACTCTCCAACTCCATCTATGCATGTACCTCCATTTACGCAGGGATCTAAAAATAAGCACAGTTTACATTACATTACTGACAATTACTCAACCGAAATCTTTGTGAGGTAGTCTTGTCCAACGAAAGAACTGATATTCATTTAAACCTATTAACAGCACGCACAACTTTCCAGTCAGCAACCTTGCACGATTATTACAAAACTTGGAATGACTTCACGTCTGAAGAGGGAGTCAACATGCTAAGCATGTGTACAAACTACTTGATGGCAAACATGGCATATGGCTGTGTTTCCACATGGTTGCTCACAAAATGTTCGAGGTCACGAGACTGTCGAAAAGTTTTATATTCAACAAGTTAAGAATTAGATGTCGGCACGGGCCCTACCATGCTTTTTTGTTCACTCTTGATTTACTTACGACGCACTTTTGGTGAACACCTTTACTTACTTGTTCAGTCGATTTTATTTGAAAGCCATCTACTTTACTTTCAATTATGTACATAAAGACCGGGATTCGTATGTACACAAAAATGTCTGGGCCTCCGATGCAATGAAATGAATATGATATTCCCCCAACATCGTCTAAACTGTCTACAAACGTTAGTTCCTGCGCTAAATGTCTTATTGAAGGACAAGAATCTGCACATAATTGGAACATTTGTTAGCCAGACAGATAACCAGCCACACAGAGATAGCTAGATAGGTAGCTGCTAAGATAAATAATTGCGATGGATATAGTTAAAGAGGGATAGGTAGATAGTAAGGTAACTGCAAGTGAGCGAGGCTGCACTCCAACCTAAGCATGAGTCCAAGCACCAAGGGAGGGAGGGGAATTCCAAAAATCAAAGTTGCTCAGAATGTCCTGAAACAAATTTATGAAATTTGATGATTTGACCATTTTTGTCCACAAGTAACCAAGCAACCATATTATTAACTCATGGACACCATGGTGAGCAGATAAGTCGGCGCGACTAAAAAGGACGATTCTCAACAAAAAATTGAACTAATGTACCTGGAGTGCAATCATCGATGTTAGTTTCACAGTTCTTTCCATTGAATCCAGTTTGACACCAACAAATGTAATCTCCTTCGGTATTTTCACATCGTGAACCATGTTCACAGGGTCTAATTGTTGGACACTCGTCAACGTCTATGTCACACAATGTACCTGGAATAAACAAAACCGTTGTAATCTGTTCCTGTAACTTGGAGAAAACTTTACGGTTACGATTTTCCTATTTAAACCTTACGTCATAATTTTTTGCATGACCTTTTACAACTTTTCATAATTTTATGAGCACTTACCAATAAAACCAAGCGGACAGCTGCACACAAAATTTTCGTAGTCGTCTTCTGCTACACACTGAGCACCATTTTTGCAGGGATCGGGCTGACATGGGTTCATCTCTTCAGCGCAGTTCAGTCCAGTGTACGGTTTTTCACAGATACATTTGTAATTGCCTATCAGGTCAAGACAATTACCGTTGACGCACGGCTGTGAAGCGCACTCGTCAATGTTCGTTTCGCAATTTTTACCTGTAATTAGACAAAACAGCAATGCACATATTAAAAGTCTTCATCAGAGGGATATCACTGCTTCACACATAGTTTCTTTTTCTGCAATTTAGATATTTGTCACACGAACTTTCAAACTGGAATTCTTACCTGTATACCCAGTGGTGCAGCTGCACGTGTACTGAGCGAGTCCGTCCTGACACCGACCACCATGCTGGCAAGGGTTCGCTGAACATTCGTTCGTTTCCCGTTCACATCTATCTCCTTCGTAACCGTCTGGACATTCACACTCAAATCTAGAATGTAGTGATTTAGTTGTTCGTTAATACTCGGTGTGGTATGTAATCGGTTAATTTGTTTTGTTGAAATTTTTATTTCTCAAATTTGTTGGAAGTTTCTCATTTGTTCAGGTTCTCGTACTTTTTAGTCAACAGTTTTAAAATCTTGTCCTTAAAGTACTGAAAATGCGGTATAATCAAGTATGAACATACTCATTAACACCATCTATGCATCGGCCGCTGATACAAGGTGATGAGGCACATTCGTTAACGCTGGACGCACATATATAGTCATAGTAGCCAGGCGGGCAGTCGCACTTGAACCCGTTAACCTGGTTCTTGCACACGCCGTCGTTGTAACAGGGGTTCGATGCACACTCGTCGATGTCTGCCTCACAGAAGCGGCCTAAATGGATCGATTTGCAGGAGAGGCTGTAAAACTTGTTCCATACACACCAAGAAATTGTATTATCATATCTGAATTAATTTCAAAAGGGGCAGCAACACAAAAATGTTTAAAATAAATATCACAAAATGGCCCCCTGTATTTCTTTCTGAACAGTATTTACCACCACTGATTTTTGTACTTGTCTCTCTTAATGTCTCATACACATACCTGTGTATCCAGGCTTACACTCGCATGTGTATGTATTTATTTCGTCCTTGCATGTTGCTCCATTTTGACATGGATTACTTGAACACTCATTGCTGTTGAATTCGCAGCTATCACCTGCAGAGATTACACCAAAACAATAGCTTTAACTTGGCAAAAAAGCAACATTTTCTGATTAATAAAGCAAGATGACGGAGAAAGTTCAGTCTGAAATTTGATACAGAAATTTTCTGTCATGTGCTTCAAAAGGTGGGTGTTGACAGTGTCTAAGTGTAATTTTCTGATGATTTTCATCCGTACACACAGATGTGGGTCTTAGCTTTGAGAATGGCATAATGCATGGATAACAAAACAAAATATAAAAGCATTGCCAAAGACGCGCTGTAAAAAATTTACTGGAATTGTATTACTGTGCTACAGACTTTTGTGTAAAAACAAGACACTGCATTTCGCTAAGAACCGGTTTATCATGTTTAGGTTCAAGTCAACTTCTGGGATTGTTCCAAGAATTTTTCCAGGCTTTTAACCAGTTTTCCAGAGTGCATTTAATATTCTAACCGGGAGCTTTCAATTGACCTTGGATGGATGTTTTAATCCAAGGTCAATTTAACTGCAATTCTACCAAACACATTACCGAAAGTAAACTTTTCGTAAGTAGTTCATTTCCAAGATTCAACTACATTTACACGATTTCTCTTTTATAACCACAACAACTTCTTGAGAGGGCAAAACAACCTGCTCCCCTTTCCAGTGTGCAGTCTATAATGAAATCTACACAAGTGCATGACATCTATGCTGTGCAGTAAATAAGACTCGAAGAGTGAGAAAAATACTTTTCAAGTGTCCATCGTAAGACAATTTAAATCCTGATACTTTTGGTACTTGCCCTGGTGAAGTATGCTTGATCTCGTCATGTGTTAGCTTTATCATTTTAATCCCGAATCAATCTTCTTTTATTGAAAATACAACTGAAATTTACCTTTCACTATGAACACTCAATTAACAACAAGAATTCCGAATTTTTGTGGTCTTCCTACATGTTCCGAATTTATTTTATCACACAACTTTTTTGTTCGAAATTTCTAGTCAAGTTTCCCACACCGATAATTGCCACGTAACATTGATTTTAACATAACCTTATCGATCGTGGCAAAGTTCAACAGGCTCACCTTTCCCCCTTTCTTAACTTTTTATTCAGTGGAGCCTGGATGCGATGCCTAATTTGGTGCGATTACAATTACGATTGATGGGATGCCACATAATGACCGCATATGGTCACCTGTCATATTCCGTGTCATTTCCAAACAGCTGAAGGTTAGTTCCCACACACCTCCGCACTTGTGCATCTATCTACCTGCACTTGTCCAGCTGCGTTGCGACATCAACCCTGATTTCGTAATTAAACTCCTCTGTATGCGGGTAATTCTCATGACTGTAGCGCCATCATCTTTGCAAGGTTAAAGTGGATGCGATAACAACTGGTTTTGCAATGGAGGATTGAAAACCGAGCAGCCCCGCTTCAACAGCTGACAAGCTACTTACCAGAGGTGCCCGGAAGGCATCTACATCGATATCCACCGGTCAGATCTGTACACGTGCCACCATACATGCAAGGTGACGATGCGCACTCATTCAATTCTACATCACAAAACTGTCCGGTGTAACCTGAAAATATACCCAATTAAAGTCATTACAAAGAAATCAGCAGGCATGAGTAAAGCTCTACTGTTCTCCAAAAAGAGCCCATAGCTGATAGTGAGTCTACTTAGGACAAATTTCAATGTATGAGGACCAAACGATCTTGTCAAGATCGCTGACTCTCCGTGTGAGACAAAAATATGCTTCGTTAACAAATTCGATGGGCTGATAGACACATTACCTGTGTCACATCTGCAAGTGTAATCGTCCACGCCGTCCATACAGATTCCATAGTTGCAGTTGATACCACGACAGTCGTCAATATTATCCTCGCACCTGGGGCCGTCATAACCTAAAAAGATACCTTAAAACTTCAGTTCGCCTTTTAATATTTATTTGGTCCCATTTGAAGTGTTCCTCATCATGAGATACCATTTCTAATCATCTACATAGACAATGTAAAATCAAGTAAAACGTAGATCGTCCGGTTACCATTATCACATTTGCATCTGTAGCTGTTTATTTCATCGATACATGTGCCACCGTTCCGGCATGGAAAAGATGTACAATCGTCAATGTTTACTTCACATCGTTTTCCCGTGAAACCTGCAAAAAAAGGAATTAAGACCACTACAGCCTTGCTTCTTTGAAGAACTTTTATGTTAAACTTGAAAATTTACAAAATTAGGCCCCATGTCCTTACCGTCTGGACAGCTGCAAGTAAAATCTGCTATTTTGTCCATACAAATTCCTCCATTCAGACAGGGATCTGGGTAACACTCGTCAATGTTGCTCTCACACTGCGTTCCAGCGTACCCTATACAGTCAAAAAAGAAAATTTATCTCGAGTACAAAACTAGAATAAAATGCAATTTTCAGCAGTAAAAATATTCTTCCCCAATAATTTTGCAAGGAAAAACAATCATGGTCAATAAAAAAGGGATCAGTAGCTGCAACGGATTTCTTTTTTAAATGTCAGTTTACAATATTTGTGCCAATAGTGTAATTACACCTGAGGAGGAGTAGGCACAAGGCCATGATAAAGTAAGCTTGGTTTGTCTTCAATGTTTAGCCATTTGATACCTGATATGGGTAAATAGATATCAAAAAGGCTTTGATATTAAATAAAATACGTAGCAGACACAAACGCACACTGTGGATCCTATTTCCATATTGCAAAAACAAATTTCTTTTTGCTGATGATTTTTTGAGAAATGACAGCAGAAAGAGACTTTAGCGCAAAAAATGACTCTGAAAACCGCTGGGAAAACATACAATGGCAGAAATTGCTTTCAGCACGCAACTAAGAGCAAAGGCCACTAAATCATAGCATTTGAGTGTCAATACAGTTTTCAAATATGACGACTGTCCCTTTGATTTTAACCCACCCCTACACAATTTAATCTTAATAATATGTTTAAAACTCAACATTGCGTGTCTGATTTTACACTGTGTATGGCTTGAAATGGGCAAGTATTTCATTCACATCATTCAGTGCGCTTGTTGTTTTGGACAAAACAACTTAAAACATTACCTTTGTCATATGCATGGCACTAGTCACACCTGTCGACTGCGTTCGATAAAAATAATTTATTTATCCTTTTGCCTAGTAAAACTTACCCTTTTTCAAATAAAGTAAACTTTCTCAATTAGCGTGACATGTGCAATACAGTTCTGTTAATGTCTGAACAACTGTGTAACTTGGGTGCACTCCAGAAAAGCTCCATCCTTATTAGAAAGGTTTGAAAATTACACTTGGCAAAAGGACAAACGACTGAAATGGCCAAAAACGAGAGTCAAAATTGCCGTTAAGAAACTAACACTTCTTGGTTGGTACCGTAGAACTGTTGTACGGAAATGGGCAAAGGAATTACACCTTTGTCTGCAAAAGTTCTTGCAAAATGGAAAACCCACATAAAGCCACATGTAGTTCTTTTCTTATGTGACTCACGCACGCAACACTGAACTAAATATGCGACATTTTCTTTGCAGTCTTAATGAATTCTCTATAATACAAAGAAACATCTGAAGCTGAATTATTCACTTTTAAAAAGATTATGTTGGGCAATGCACGCTTGAAAGAAAACTGATATCTTAATTTGGCAGTGCGAAAACCATTGAATTGGAAGTTGAATGAAGATGGTGAAAAATAAGCCAAATGCTCCTTTGCTGACTGACTTCGTGGTGAACAGGTTTTGGAACTTTGGAAAAAGAAACACGCACATAACACATTATTTGGTCCGAAATACTACAGATATTTACGCTTAGCCCTGCCTTGTATAAAAAAAAAAACCATATCCACTATTTCCACAAACCACATGTACTATTTGAAGAGCAAAGCCAAAAGAAACAAAGGATTCTTCTTCTGTATTCTGAATGTGGGTAAACGAGTGGGAAAATTTCGGCACTTCTTCTTGACCTACACATGAAGAGGGTGTTGGGTTGAGGTAGCAGGTCATATGAAAGTGTACCGACTGAAGCTTTTGTTCAGAGCAAAAAATCAAAACAATTAATTCCCCATTTCACAAACAATTATGACAAGCACTTACTCTAATGCTTCCCACCCAATTAACCAAATTGTTATTAAACTGATATCTGATACTGTTTGATGTAGATGTTTTTGTCCTGATTTAAGAGGTTATCTTTAATCTGATTATAACTCTCGATGCATTATGACATTTAATTTAATGAAATCCGATGAAAGTACTTGAATAATTATCTGCTTCATTAGACTCTTTCCTTATGGATTTTTGAGTATTAAAACAATGTCACGCATCAATGCATGGATCCATCTGCTTCACACTAACTCATGCCTCTTTGCTGACTTCAAAATAATAATTCTCTGCATTTAAGTGGACATATGGCACTGTAAAAACTCTGCTGTACCGATGGGGTCCTCGATAGCCTGACTGTGTAAAATCCCCTAAACTAGGGTCATACATGCCAGACATGAACCCTGCCTTTCAAAAATGTGAAAGGAAAGTTACCCATCTGTTGCGTGATAAAATCGTGGCGCAACCTCCTTTGCGAAGACTTCCTTTGTAGTTCTTTTTTCAACAGTAAATCTAACAATCATTTCAACAATAACGTTTTCCAACCAAAGTATTTTTTGTATTTTAGGAAGAAAACAAAGTAAAGTTTTGCCGCTACTAAATTATTTACAGATGAGTTTTTACAAATTTCTTGCTTCACCAATTCTTAAGCGTCAATCTGGCACCAATCCTTTTGCACAACATATTCTTCCACTTTAACATTCTGCAATCCTTTGTCTTGTCTCGGTAATATTTTGTTTTTCTATATTTATGAACAGAGGCCTGAATAACAACTTCACATAAATGTGTCAGGTTGTCCACATAAAGACTTCTTTAATTTTTTGCTCATGAAGATAACATTTGCTCAAGTTCCCACCTCTGTTCATAAAAAAAGAAAAATATACTGAGTTTATTGGTCCTGTAAATCAAGATAATGGGAAAAAATTGCAACGTCTCCTAGATTTTCCAAATCCTAATATATTTCATTTATTTTTAAAATACCACCAAGGATCTTTGGGAAAACATTCTAAAATTTCTACCAAATCTTTCCAAGCCTCCAAGACAATCGTTCCTGACAGAAATTAGAAGTTATCTTCTCACGGGATCCCGCACTGAATTCAAGCTACCCTGGAACTCTAGTGGACTCAACGCAAGCTTTGAAATCACGTCTCTGGACTGATCAATGATCATAATACAAAGTACATTAACTGGTGCTCACCTACTTGTGTAAATTGAACTGATTGCTTCATATTTTTCACAAAGGAGATTCCACTGTCTGAGAATCACAGCAAATGGTGATTTTCTATGTCATTTAATTTTAAATGAGGACGACCATAATAAACCATATCCTCTTCCTTAGTTTCCGCGTAATTCCCTACCTGGCATGCAGACACATTCGTAGTAACCACGATGATCCAGGCAAGTGGCGTCGTTTCTGCACGGATTTGACGCACATTCCTTAATGTCTTGTTCACATCGTTCTCCCTCGAATCCTTGGACACAGTCACATCGGAAAGATCCTGGCGTGTTGACACAAGTGCCGAAGTGTTCACAAGGTGACCGAAAACCTGAAATTGAAATAGGTTATTGGGTGTGGTACATGGGAGAATCTTAATTAAAGTTTTCCACAGAATTGCTTCCTCTTTTTACTTTTCAAAGAATATATACTTCTACATTTCCAATTTGTGGCGTAATGAACTTGGTACTTAATAAATCTCCAAAATGCTCATAGAATATAATTGTCCTTACTTTCTTGACATTCATTGACGTCGGTGTCGCAGTTGATGCCGGTTTTACCAGGTGGACAATCACAGACACGTCTCCCATCCACAGGTGATGTGTCGCAGCCATGACATGGTTCAATTTGACAAGCATCGTCCAGGTGACATCGCAAACCTTTAAAATGTTTCAAAAAATATCAAATTTAATTCCTAGATTTTGTGAAACATCGTGATTTTGATCTCACGCCTCATGGGGGGGGGGGGGGAACCTGTACACCCTTTTGTGCGGTCACTGTTGTTATTGATGGATTACCAACGCACAGCCTGTTTTAAGTCACCTTCAAATAGGGTGTAGAAGATGGGGTCATAATACACACATGACATAATTCTGTCACAGTAAATGCCACAGAAATGTAATGCCGTTCAAGGTGATTTTTGTGCTGCCAGTCTTTTTTGGTTAACATGTAATTTTGAACCAAAATTTAATTTAAAGTAAATTCAATTCTTTGAACCTCCTAGTTTTTATCAAATTTATTCCACACATATTCAGTTGATGACACAGTTCGCCACAGCAACAGATTTATACTTAAGACATTAAAACAAGTATTAGACGCGAGACGGTGAGTGTTGCATGCAGAACGTTGCGTTACAATGTATAATGAATGTCATCATGATGGCGGGCAGTACGTGCATGATACAAATCTCAAAACTAAATTGGTTAAATCATTTCGTAATATTCTTGTAACATGACAGGTTTCTGATGTTCCTTGTCTACTACAATTGTAATCAAAATTGGTCTGTGCATAGTTAAATTAGAGGTTTCATTGGTGGACACGAACACGGTATATGAATAAAACTAAACTTTTCCCATGGTTACAAATGTTACAGTGTACACCAGTGGACTTCACTCTACAGCCGTCGGCAAAATTGATAATATCAATTCTGGACCTTCCAATTTAGATGCTTAAAACCTTCCGGCAACTTAGATAGAGCGAGAGTGGTATCACTGGCAATACCAGCAATACCAAAGTACATTGGTGTTGTAAGATGGGTGTAGCATGAGGCTTCTACCCTTGTCAGGTATCTAGCTACGCCAGGGACCAAAGGGCATGCAAGCAGAGGGAGAGGGGCAGCTCCAGGAAGAACCATGTAACGTTTTCTACTTGATCCGCTGCCTTAGGCATTAAGTGCGTCACAATCCCACGATTCACGTGCCCTGATCCCTGAACCCAGGCAACACTTATCACTTGTTGCGGCACGCCACTAATTATTACTTATTCAAGTTAAATGGCGGCACAAACGTAAGTTGAAAATTTTTTTTTAAACAAACAGTTTTGATATCTTAATGGAATATCTTGTGAAATCATCGATCACAAAGAAGTATACTTCCGAAAAGATTCCACAATTCCTTTTGCGGAAAGAGCTGAATATTTTCTCTGAAATATACATTTGTTCTCAGCAATATTCTTAACCCGTTTCCCCACTGAAGATGTCTCTGGATGTCTCTATGAAAATTTCTCTTTTTCTAAATAGGGGGTATAAAGTAAGCCAGCAAAATATAGTGCATTCCATGAGAAAATTAAGTGCACATATACAAAGAAGAATAGTCATATCTTCAAAATTTAACACGAAAATGAGAATGAATACCATTAGCTATTAGTCGCATGATCTAAAAGTCTATTGTAACCCCAAAAATTTGAGTCAAATTTTACACCCAGTTTGTACATGAATGACTGCAAAACTCTGATTTCATTTTTCAAGATTTCCTGGGGACATTATACAAACACTATGACATTCAGTACAAATACTAGTATTATTAAATTTTGATTCATTAATATACTTCACAAGATTTAACCAAGTACTAGCTCATCAATAGTAAAATTGACAATTTTATTTGACCCAGGGGAGGGGGGCTTAATAAAAGGCCCTATAAAATAATACATACAACAGTTGTAAGTAAAATGTCAAACATTAAGCTTTAACACCGTACTAGCAAACTTAAGTCACCCCTTACACTCACATGACTTCAAAGCTCAAAATGCTTAAAATATGAAACTGAACATTTCTTTAAAATTTCTTTCTAAGTATTTTTTTTACAAACACAGCTCTTTATATTAAACCTTACTATTAGCAATAACTTTTATAACCAGTATCTAAGAGATGCATTTGAGCCTTCATACTGATAAAAAAAACATTTTAAATAAAATTATAGCCAATGCCATAGTGCCCATCTGTCAAAAAATGGTTTTTTTTTTTAAAGAAAAACTTACTGAAATATTAGCTGTGAAAAGACTAGCTTGTGGCCAACCTCTCTGTGCAATATTATGTAATTCCTTGTATTATCATCAATTATGGAGAAAAACATGTCTACCTATCTGAGACCGATGTAATATTTACAAAAAAAGTCCATTAGGGAAAGGGTTAATGTAGATAACACTGTGGACAGTCATGCCTCATTGATCCTTAGCTTCAAGAAACATTGAAACATTTGGGGAGATAACATGAGACTCAACCATTTTGATGAAGATGTAAAATAATGGAAAAATGTTGACTTATTCAAATATTTGTAACTGTAAGTTTTACCACCTAAAACAGTTTCAAGGATTTTGACCGTGTCAAATTTAAGATATGGCGGGTATCATTTATTTTTAATTAGAATTTGGAACATTTTTGTGGCATAACTCCTTAATTGCTTGTTAAATGTTGTGAAATAGATATCTTTTAAAACTTTACTTCAGTTTTTGAGGGTTTTCTTTAATGCTCGGAACCCTTTCCCGAAGATTAACAATGTGTGGTCGGCAGAGTGAGTTTGATATTGAATTCTGAAAACCTTGACCATCTCTGTTACAGGTGGCCTTGTGATGAGTAATTTTTTTCGAAAATTCCAATGACTGACAATACCGCAGCGGTCGCTTGGCTTTCGAGTAAAGCCCAAATATGTCAAAGACGCGGAGTCCCAACGGTACGTGCAAGTACAAGTGATTGCTGTCGCTGCTTTCACCTTTTACAGCCTTCGACTCTTGCAATGAAAGACCTGGCCACACCTGGCTGCATTCTCATCAAAGGTGGCAAATTTGGCCGGAAAAGTTCATAGACTATGTACATGTAGTAACTGACGGGTAAGCTTATATTGCAGTGAATCATTAAACATTCCAAAGAAGTTTACTTTGCTCCGTTCGGACACATCTGTCACTACACAGTCCGTTTGTCGCAATATTTCCAACCACATATCATCAACCCAACACAATAAAAACGTCATCAGACTTAAAACAAAAATGAGTACAATAAAGTAACTGTTAAAAATTACACATGTGACACTCCAAAGCAAAATGTTCACAGTCGATGTAACCTAAATTTGAGCTTTTCACAATATTTAATTTTGCAACAATGTCCCACCATTTTTCACTTGGACTTGGAGGCAAGCAAGATAGTATACTGTGAGCTACAACAAATTTAATTCTCCCGCCCCTCAATTACATTTGACTTTCACCAAATTGAAAGGAACCCTCGCGAAGTCATCTAACAATGTATTGTTGTTTAATTGTTGTCATAATTATATGTTGTTAATCTATCGTCAAGAGATTTTTCCCATCTGACACGAGCAGCAGATATTTCCTCACAGTACTTGACAGGTTTTTCAGTCTATTATGTTCACATGACTTTGAAAAGCCTAACTTGCATTGTTCACTTTCTGTGGGTTTCAATTACAGGTCCATTTGTAGTGTTTGGAATCTTTGCCATGCTGCAGGCAGACCTGAGACAAGAGGCACAGTGCAGGGCATGCAACTTCACTGGTATCAATGGCATTGTGTTTCCTCGCAGATCTAGCTTCCCATAACCCTTCTGATCTGCTGTTTACCTCTCCGTGCACCTATATCCTTCCAAACATGCGCTTAATGGGCACCCAGCATGGGTACACAAACCTCAGCCATTTGTTCTGTGGTACAGATGGCCCGATTTCTATTACTGAACAATTCGTACAAGTATTTCAAGTCAAATATTTATCGAGGCGGAGTCTACTTTTCCACCATATCAAACCACAAGTTTCTGCATTAAAAAGTAACCACACAGGCCTCTGCTTGGTCTCTTTTGACTTTTTCTTTCGGGGAAAACTACCATAAACAACAATGGCAAGACTTTATCATGATTTTCGCGTCAGTAAAACCCAATAATCCTTCTGCCCTATTCATGTCTCTTGAAAATGTGCTACAGTCAATCGAGGCAGTGTACTACGCCAGTTTTTACTTAGTAACTGGATGTCAAGTTAGAGTTGATTTTAAATTAATAACTGCTTTCCTACAACTTGGCAAAAAACTGCCTAAAATTTTTACCTTTCTCCCAAAGAGTGTACCAAATTAACCCATAGAAACTCAACGGTAATACCAGCTCTTCATTAAATAGACCATATACGGCATATGTAAACACCCTCCAAAGCATGGGAAAGTTTTGCCCTCTCGCTTTTTTACAAATTTATTCTACACAGTCTATTGCTTAGCTGCGCTACAGGTGTTCTTCAGCGGACCAAGAGAAACTACCTGGAAAATACGCAACCCTGCCAAGTTATAAATAACGGTGTTTACTAGTTGCAATATGTAAATTTCTCTGAATGCGTCAGATTTTAAATTACATGATGAACTTTAAAAAGCCGTGTCATAGTAAAGTAAGTACAAATACGTCTTTAACATTTCCTCCTTGGAGAACATTCCCGGTTCTTTTGATTTTACTTCACCGATAAGATAATTTCTCACACTTTTCTTTCCTGTAGTAATCACTGAAACCCAGTCTGAATTCTTCTAAAGAATGTCATGCTTCACTATTAAATTGCCAGACCCTGGCAAACAAGACTTTCAAATGTTTCAAACAAATCTACGACAAGTAAATACCATTAAGTTTGTTTTCCGGATTCTAATATTATAGAATTGTTCTGTTGTACACGCAAGACCCCTTTTACAGGTACTTGCATTGGTTAAGGGGGCATACCTGTTTTTCCTTGTGGGCACTCGCAGTAGTAGTAGCCGACTCTATCATGACACGTTCCGCCGTTATAGCACGGTCCAATTTGACAATCGTCTATGTTGACTGAGCAATCTGGACCAGTCCACCCGTTCACACAAATACACCTGTAACCACCATGGCTGTTGATGCAAGTTCCCCCATTTTTGCACGGCGTGTGAGTTCCTGAACATTCATCAACATCGTCCGTGCACAGTGCACCTGTAAAAAGGACAAAACACCACATGGTAAAGGTTCAGTAAAGAACAAATGTGCGTTCACCTCGAGTGATAAACATGATCAATTTCTTAAACTGGAGTTTGATCGTGACAGTGGAAATTTATTATGAGCAGGTTGTCGGTCAAAATGGTAGCAAATGCCTCGAGCATAAAAGTCGTTACATACATGTCGTCTAATGTTGAAGGTGGCTCATTAAATATAATCATAAAACTATTTGGGCCCCCATTGATCGTTGTAAAAATGGCATTACAATGTGATCTGTAATTACTTAATGATGAATCATTTATAACAACACACCAAACTGAATGTACTTCGAAATTATGCTTACGGCCACCATAGATTTGCCCCAGAATCAATATCTGGAACGGCTAATGGCGTCTAATTGAACACCTCATTTTTCGTATATTTAGATAATTTTGAATTCCATTCAATTTCTATCACAGCTTATTCCTTAAGGTTATTTATAAAAGACTGAAAGTGCAAGCGAAACTTTCTTTGATCTCAACTTTAACATACAACTCGGAAATCTATGCATTCACTCAAAGCGACATCGCTTTGGCTTTCGCTGCAAAAATAACTGAGCCATTACCTGTCCACTGAGTAGTACATTGGCAAGTGTATTCTTCAATTCCGTCCACACACACAGCTCCATTTTGGCACTGATTGTTGCGACAATCATCGATGTTTATTTCGCAATTGGTCCCAGTGAAACCTACAAGAAACGAACACAAATATTGATATAAATAAATTGAGTTCCGAGGCGCTATTTCTTTGTTAGCCAAGTTGCACATGGCATTCTATAATTGTTGAACTCATACCCAACATTTCAGTCAGTTTTACTTCACTGTGTGCAGCTAGTGAAATACCACCAGGTGTCAGTGTGAAGGATAATGTCTTTATTTTTTTAGAGATCTCGTTACCCATTGACATTTTTAGGCCGATATTCGAAATCAAAGTTTCCAACTGATGTTTCATTCTAACTTCTAGATGCTGACATGGAACGAAAAGTATTTCGTAATTAGCGACACAGCAGATTGTTGCACATTTCTGTTGTACTCTCATCATCCCAATTCCCAATTTACAAATGATATACACATGCAGATGCATTAAACATTCGGGTTGCCTTGGCACATAATAAGATTAAATAGGCCTTTTGCAGACCTTTCTTGACAAAGTTCGCTGGTTTAAAAAAATTACCAAAGATGACCGCTGTAATGGTCTGTTCACACTGGCCGACACAAAGAACGATATTGAGACCTATGAAATATCTGAGCCAATAGTATAAGTGATATTGTCTCGGTGAAGTCTGAACACCTTCATCCAATTCTATGTAAGCCATTTTAATCGGTCTCGCTATCTGTCTCGGTATCGGTATCAGTCTCGCTCAGTGTGAAAATACCATAATTAGCTCTACTAAGATTTGCAAAATATCTTAAGCCCTTTGCCGATTCGCAACAGATCCAGCTTGGTACTATGCTATTGTAGAAATATGGTTTTAATATATAAAATTATGCAGGAGTAACATTTAATAAAATCACTGTTGTGGTAAAAATATGATTAACGTTAGTAAGATTCCTTCCCCCTCTCCAGCCAGTAACTTTTCCAGCTGTTGGTCGGGCTGGTCCAGTAACTTTCTGGCTTAAAATGATCATCATGCACATCAATTATCACAACAGCAAAAGAGACCAAATTCGTTATGAGGAACAAATATGGTTGCAAAATGAAAAGACGTAGTCTTGGTAACAGGTTTCTGGAATGTCTTGTTATATTATCATTATTATGATAGTGCTTTTGGCTCTCTTTTTCATTTAAGAGACAGTGAATTAACAAGTTAGCTAAAGATGACGAAAGGAAGTAATCATCCAAGAGTTTCTTATGTAGAACACGATACGTTCTAAATTAACCATAACGGACGAGCCTGGTTTTCACAGTAAATAGGAGCTATTTGTACAATCTTACCAAAACAATCTATCAAACAATTTATCAAAAAGCACTGGTACGCTGATGGAACACGGTAAGTACGAGCGAAGACGGCAAGCCATTCAATATATTTTTTCTTTATGTGGAGTTATTTTTAGATTGTTATCGTGAGAGATGTAAGTGAATCGCTGAGTAACGCATTGAACAAATGTTGCTGAGACTGTAGTAAACTAGCTCTAGATAGACTCACAAGTGATGTTGATTATGAGCGCAGGCAGGATTGCATCCATCCTCTGCAGCCAACCGACAAACTGCTCTAACTCGTACAAACTTCTTTCATCATTCATAACCATCAGTTACGCCATGATCTATTTTCAACATATCAGCTTTCGTTTACATTCTTCTACACTGATGACCATTACTATTCTTTATCCATCCAAGCTTTTGATTCATTAATTCTCATGTTCGGATACCAAACAATTATCGTTTCTAGCACTTTTCTGACATGCCGATCCTTTGGCTATCGTTACGACTTTACAGTTGAGTATACAATGATCAATTCCGGAATAGTTGCACTGCAATTATGAGCAATTCAACCGTAACAACGTTTGGCATTGTTAAAATCGCATTGATCTAGCCCGTGTCCTCCAAACACCACAAGCGGGGTTTGAGTCATCAGGTTCCAGCTGATGTCATACCAATTGATAATGTTAACATGATCATGTACTGCAAGCTCTGCAACCTCACATATTTCTGGATCTACACGATCAAAAGAACATAAGGATCCTGTTGGTGACTAGAGTGTAAGCTATTTTACAAGACCACAGTATCACACCTTTTTCATCCCACGTACTCCTGATTTCTGTACATTTTTTTACCACACGAGGACCTGCTTACTGTAACCGTCCCTTCAACGATTGTTACAGGCAAAATTTATTGTGCAATGATATATTCCATCCAGATCAAGGACATGTACTGTTTCTTTCATTTTCTTTTCTGATTGCGAATTTAGTACTGCCATGGAGTCACGTTATTCATAAGCATACAGCTACAATATTTATGGTCTGGCCTGTTATGTTAATCGTCAGCTTCACAATACCAGACATTGCTTTCAACCGAGAATGGTACGAACAGTCACCTATTTCCAAATGCCGAATTGCCTCCCAAAAGGGAGTACAACACTATGATCAATGATGGAGAGAGACGTGCTAACTGACCAGCCAGGTTGTCTGCTTCCCCCTCTAAATTCGGTATTGGAACGGCAACATAGCGTAAATAAAATGTGAAATGCTGGTCTACAGTTGGAAACATGAAGATAGCTCGTCTAATAATTGTACACATGAAGACAGGCTCAACATTCAAAGATTGCAAGAACACATAGAGGGCTGCTACACAATGCATTTTGTGGCGTTATAGAATGAATGAACATGGTCGGTCTATCTTAGTTCCCACAGCTTCTGATAATGACTGCTAAACATTATTTTTCTAAAAAATCTGAATATTTCACATGACAGCCGCAAACAAAGGCGTAAAGCCGTGTAAGAGCTCTACATTGTTTTCTTTCTTCTCTGATCGAATGCTTTCCTGAGCAAAGTGCACCTTATTGATGACCCTCGTAATATGCTGCAACAATTCAAAGCCAAACTTCATTTAATTGAGAACCGTTAATAGATCAGAAATCTATTGATTAGGACAACAATGGCTTATGCTCTTACAATGATTACTCTGTTGAACATTCACAAATCATTGAGTGGCATTTTACGCTTCAACAGAGAGCGCGCGACAGGCTGCAAAAGATGCATGTTGCCTCGAACTTTTCTATTTTCAAATGGAAGCTTGGTATGTATGTGCAAAGGGCATTTAAACTACTTTAATGTGTTTTCTTCACCACACACCGGTAAATAAAAGTCCCAAATGCTAAATTTGGCTGAATATGTACCCAGTAACTGATCAGATACTAATAATAAGTCTGATTCCAGACAGCCTTTTAATCAATTGTAAAGTATCGAAAGCAGCTGTCATTTAAAATATTGATGTCTTCGACAGAAAGAATCACATTTGAAAACTGACATAAATAATACGTCAATAGGTTTCTAGGTTGTTCCAAAGTGATTATGAGACATTTCATGGAGCCTTGAGGGTTAGGCTTTAGAATTGTTGCATCTCTTTATGGCAACCAATAGGCACACTGAACTATGAAGCATCATACATCCTCTAGACTCCCCGGTACCGCCTTTATTAAACCAAATTTCCATTTTCATTGTCCAAAATCACAATGTTCATAATGTGTTCAATCATGAACAAAAATCGAAACCTTAATTGATCAAACATGTGACAATTTTATTGTTGCTTTGGAAAGAAATCACTGAATATCGCAACATCAGTTTTGGGGCCTATTCGAAGAACTGTTGTGTTCCTACTTCGTGTCACTCATTGGGTTGAAAATATGAAACTGTCTTACCTTGGACGCAATTGCAGTCATACGAAAGTTGTCCCAGAACAATACAGCTACCTCCGTTCTGGCAAGGGCTTGGTGAACATGGGATGTATGGAGATTCACAATTCATTCCTGTGAATTCTGGTGGACAATCACACCTGCAATATAAGTTCTTTCTTAGCAGAAAATGGGGTGACACTGGTGGTACTAGATTACCCTGGAACCTTCAATAGGTCTGTCGTTTGTCTCCAATATATAATTTCATAACCGAGTCAACCCAAGTCAATTCAATTTAAAACATCATAAGACCAAATTATCAAAGCACAGTAGCTGTAGATCTGAAGGCACGCTGCTGGGTGAAATTTTATTCAAGCAGGTAACTATTTTTACCAGCTGCCTGCTGACACATCAATTTTTAGCGATAATCACAATGAAGATGTTGATATTTACCTATAACTTCCATACAGATTGCGGCAAGTCCCTCCATTCTGGCACGCACGTGTATCTCGACACTCATCCACATCCGTGTTGCATGAGGCATCTGTGAACCCAGGGAGGCATTCACAACGATATCCGCTAGGCGATGTATTTGGAAAACATTTTCCGTTATTCCTGCACGGTTGGGAAGCACAATAATCTTCAAGATCACACGTACGACCTACAAAAACAGAAATGGTCCATTTAAATATCAAACGTCTAATACACAACATGATAATAAAAAACGATCCCGAAGTCACTTTTGGGTTACAATTGTGGAACTTCTGCTCAGGTATTTTGCGTCAATGTCTGCGTCCCACTGACGGGCACTGTCACAACAAACACGCATGGGCCATGAGATCGAACAAGTTGTGAAGGGTACGATAAGACAAGTAAATATTCGAGAAAAAGAAAGAAATTCGAGAAAAGAAATTTCCACTTGCGCCGATTACTCTGAAGATATCGTTTGATTACACTGGTAAACCCAACCTGAAGTGATAGCCTCTGGTACCAGACTTTCAGTTTCTCCGTGTTTCTGAATTGCACTGTTTCACGGAGTTCATCTCGTTTTGAAGAGTTTCCATAATATTTCTGTCTTTTAAGCCTTAAAATAATTAATGAACAATGATGCCTAGAAAACGGGCGGTGAACAATTGATGTCAGTCCCCTTGCAATGTTCACGGCCAGGACTAGGCTGTGCGTGTCACTCACTCAAGAACACCCTTCGATATACGACATAAATATTTACCTCGGTATCCAGTGGGACATTCGCAAGTGTAGTTTGACAGTGTGCCTACAAGTCTACAAGTAGCTCCATTTTTACATGGACCACTTGTGCAGGCACTATTCACATTTTGAATCTCACACATTGTACCTAGGAAACCTACAAATATACACACAACAACTACATATTAAAATACAGGAAATAAACATACTAAAACTCGCGTGATATGGAAGTAGGTGGTCCAAATCATGCGACTTGCGCCACTACTAGCACTAGTTCTCAATCATTACCGCCCGCGTACGTAGTACGAGGAAGGTAATGTTTTCACAGGCTTCTGTCCGTTCACAGGGGGGGTACTCAGGTCCGGTCCCAGGGGAGTACTCAGGTCTGTTCCTTGGGGGGTGTACTCAGGTCCAGTCCCAGGGGGGGTACTCAGGTCTGGTC
>JBCAUG010164934.1:0-20165 GCA_038406175.1 Haplosyllis leylae | reverse complement strand
GTTTTATCTTAGCTAGCTTAATTATTATAGGCAGGCATTGTTTTAAAAGGTGTTCCTCATTATTTCCCTTACAATATGTTCTATTACAAATGTTGCTTGTCTGTCTGGGGCTCTTCATTTCTGGTTACTGCATGTGTCGCTTGAACGTTTGACCAGCGGATCCAGGATTTGATCACAGGTGAGCTCCAGTGTTTTTTTTTTCAGCTCCTACTAATAGGGCGAATGTCAAGAGGGATTTCTCCAAATTCTGGTCCAATTGAGCTGCATTATTTGGCCACACGTGGGGGACCTATGTATAGTACTGTTTATAGTACTAATAAAGAGACGGTATCCTACCGGTATACAAGGTAGGCAAGGTAGGTCTAGACACGTCCATTAGGTTGCTTGGGAGGGCGGGGGGTCAGGTGTTGACTTAATTGTCAACTTTTGTTCTGGAGTCCAAACTGGCCTCATGATCCCATATTGTTTTTTGGAGAGGAGGAGGGCTGGGGCTGGGGGTGGGGGCTGGATATTTACCTAATTTCCAAATTTTGTTGCTGAGTCCAAAACTGGCAGAATTTAAAAGTCCCCCTAATTTCCACTCTTTTGTTCCTGAGCTCAAAACTGGTTAAATTTCAAAGTTCCATATTTCCAGAGAGAAGGGGTGGGCAGGTTTTCCAACTTTTATTCCTGAGTCCAAAACTGGCAAAAGCTCAAAGCACCAATATCTCTTTTTGAGGGGGGGGGGGTAGAAATTGGTGGTAGGGGAGGAGGGGTAGGTGTGGTGAAGCTTTTTTGGTGAGACATCTAGTGGCAGTTTGGGGTGGACTACCAAACTTTGACAACATTTTTCTCCTGCCAGTTGTGGCTGTGTGCATCAAAGATAGTCTCCTTGTAGAGACTAATAAGAGATAATAACTACTCAAAGGTCATAGGCCTAAATCTGCTGAGTGATACCTTAACACATGAACTCACAGGTCACATGGACCCTTCTCCTCTGAGAGAAAAGATATCCTCAAATATTAAGATATTTAAATTCATTTAGTTGAAAAAAAATCAACATTTATAAACAACAATAAAAATAGTCCAGGGGCCTAAAATAAAGGGGGGGGGGGCTAAATAACCACACAGGTCTCCTAATGCTCCATCTGAATCCGCCAGTGATTCCACATATCCAAGCTTTCATCAAAAGTACAATTAAGAGAAATTCCAACTTTCTCAAGTAATCAATAGTCTAAGCCTTTTATTGGCTTCAGACAGAACAATAGGCGCTGTTCAAAGATCTTACGAAATCTCGAACCATTAGAACGAAAGAGGTTTGCCCGAGATTGGTAGTCAAATCTGCAGTTTTAAATGGGTGACTTGAATCAATGATAAAAAGGTAAATGCTAAATTGACATACACAGGCGCAATCACAATTTCATCGCTTTGAGGTAAGTGAAAAAATAGGAAGCATTTCATTAAGAATCACAGTAACCGTTCATGTTGAGATAGGTGAAACAAAAGAGTTTTTGGCTGAGGCGACCTTACAACTTCCATGTACATATTATCGACGCGAATGTGACCATTAGCGGATCCAAGTAGGCTAGAAATGGTTGCAGTGAAACTTGGCAAGGTTGCATTGAGACCGAGTGGGAGCAAGGATAATTTTTTCTGACTTACCACATTTATTTGAACGTGGCAGTGGCGAATCCAAGGGGGGGGTGCTCCTTGTGCTCCCCCCCCCCCACGGACCAAATTAAAAAAAATTCATAAGGGTTTTCAGAATAAAATTAAAATATATAGCGTCTGCAGCCTCCTAAGAGAAGTTCTGGATCCGAACCTGCAGGTCTTAGACATTTTAACGAACTATAATTAACTGGGGCAGAAGGGGTACGTAATCCTCTTGTACCCCTATTGATGACTATTTATGCAGGATGAATCGTTTCAAAAACGAATATCTTTCAGGACATCCATTTTATGTTCATGTCTATTTTTATTGTTGATTTTCTAAGAAATCACTTTGTTAGTGGTCATGGTCACTGAAACATGAATAAATATTTGGCTTTCATGGTCCGAATATCAAATGTGGAACACTTATAGTAAGGTGAAATTGGACGGATGAGTGAAAACATTGTCCTTGATAAATTTCAGTAATCATGAATTTTGGTCGAAGTTATGTTCTTTGCATCTTTTCTAGTATCGACGATTCTGTCGATACAAGGACGTAGCTAATTGTTCTTCAGTATTCCAACAGTGATCTATTGTATTCATTTTTTGCTTCCATTGTGAGACTTCTTTAGGTCG
This sequence comes from Haplosyllis leylae, assembly GCA_038406175.1. NCBI lineage: Eukaryota > Metazoa > Annelida > Polychaeta > Phyllodocida > Syllidae > Haplosyllis > Haplosyllis leylae. Next base: position 17,900 of record JBCAUG010164934.1, on the reverse strand, counting down.
AAATACTTTTTCTCAAAATCCCATTTACGCTTTAGGAACTGAACATTTTTACCAGGTAAATATCAGCATCTGGTGTCCGTTGACGAGAGCTGCTGTTGCACTCTATGATTATGACATACAAAGGTGATCATAAAGGAGTTTGATAACACTACTCAAAAAAGGAAAATAAAAATCTAAATGAGATCTTACCACAAGAAAAGTACCAGAGAAAGTAAATGTATTGAAATATACCAGTTCCAAAGGAAGACATGCATTGGCGGATCTAGGGGGTAAGAGATGCCCCCCTCCCCACCCTGACTAAAATTTCTTCATTTTCATGCGGTTTTCGGAACAAAATTGGTCAAATAGTAGGTTGGCCCCCCCCTCGAGGGTTGGCGCCCTCCTCTGGGAAATTCTGGATCCGTCACTGAGGCAGATTCGGGAGCAGGGTTGAGCTGGGTGGCCCAATTCCCACCTCCAGTTTTGACTGAAAATTTAGACTGAAGAAACACTTGTCCAGATGTACTTTTGTCTGTAGTATTAAAATATTTTTCATCATTTATGTCAATACAATTTCTAGCCATATTTTACTCATCAAACCTCATTAAGTTACAGCGCATTAAATAGGACTTGGGTCATGTTTGCGGTTTTGAGGAGTGGAAGGGGATGGGGCACGCTTCCACCGGAATCTGGACTTACAATTTTTGTCCGAGGAAAGACTGAATCTATTTAACATAAAGATACTCATGATACGTTTTATTAACAGACTACTTTAGTTGTATAACTTCAGTATTTTAAATCTAGATGTGTTAGGATAAAACTGCAATCCATTTGTGTAACTTTCTCTGCAGACCATAACAATGTCACCTTGGAGTTGCGAGGCCGGAATTAGCACGGGTTCTTGTTTCCGGTTTCGGGTACCAGTTTGCGGGTTACGGGTACCAGTTTTCCGTAATGCGCCATTTTTTCGTAATGCGCCCACCCCTGCCCGAAAATGTTGTGTAATGTGCCCGACGCATTACACAACATTTTGACGCATTACGAAAAACTGGTACCCGTAACCCGCAAACTGGTACCCGAAACCCGAAACAAGAACCCGTGCTGTGCACAGTCATCTTAACTCCCCATTGACAATTGTTTTTCTACTCCGAGGCACCCCATGCCTTAAAGGCTGATGGTTCAAATTTTGTTTTCTGTAATCTTGTGGTAACCTTTCTTTAAAGAAATATAACAAAAACCTGTGCCCCCACTGTCTAGCGAGTCCTTTAGGGTTTTTGCAAAGGGAAGAGGGGTTAGTTTGGTTTCACCTCGCAATAAGTCTCCACTGTCCTCTTGCAGATCAAAATATTCGCTTTAATTACCGCTCACATCCAAAGAGTTCGGGAAGCTAATGTTTTCAATGGTAAGTGTCTGTTCACAAGTGGGGGGTCCCCTGTCCCATTGCATCATGGGATAGGACTCCACCCTGTGTCCCAAGAAAGACTAGACCAAGAAGGACTAAATCCTCCAACGAAAGATGAGACAAGGAAGTACTAGACCCCTCTGATTTTAATGCATTATGGGGTATGGGAGTATGGGTAACATGCTTTCGACTGAAAGGATACTTTGCTCAGTTGTACATTTGGGGTTATTCGACGAACCATTTCATTTTTGAAGTCTGAAGTTTCAATATTAATGCTGCATTCAATGTTAGAATTTCAGAGTTGATCAACAAGCAGCCTTCACCGTTGTTAATTAACCTGAAAATTTATCAAATGTAAGTGGAAAAAAAGATCACCAAGAGGTCCGCATGTGTCGCATCAGAGGTGATTTGAGGAAAGCATCACATGCAGGTGATGACGCAATCGAACGAAGACATTCACCCGGGCGCTGAAGTTCAAAACAGCGGCTCCGTGAAAAGAGCTAATGTCCTCCTTATTTAAAAAAATAACAAGAACAACAAAAGATATCTGTATGTATTAAAGAACCCGGGTAGAGATCCACTTTGTCCAAGTTAACCTAGAATATCTGAGGCAAGGCAAGGCAAGGCAAGGGCAATAATGTAAATATGGACATGTCTACCGAGGCACCATAAATAAAAGAAGCAGCATCTCTCATAAAACTAACATTGGGATATGCCAGATATCCAACTAAGGTGCCATAAAGGTCCTACAAGTTCATATTTTTCCTCCAGATGAAGAAAACTTTGCAATTTCTGCCTAATTGAAATACAAATGTAGCATCTATGAAAACCATTTTAATGTGACAATTACGGATAACAGGACACCATCAGACCATTGGTTGATTATCCTACACACAAGAAAGACCTGCGTGAACGCAAGAAGCATACCGCCCGCCCCGTAGCAAGTGCTCACTTTGCTGTCCTATCTCGGGGTGGGGGAGGGGGGTACCCCTACCTGACCTGGCCGGGGGGGGGGGTATCCCATTCCTGGCCCGGGGGGTACCCCAAACATCCCTGGCCAGGGTACCCCCCTGACAAGCAAAATGAAACTTTTACCTTCGGATCACACTATTCCTTTGGATGCGGGCGGTAAAAATAGATAGTAATAATATCAATATGAATTTCGTTATAATACAGATGAAATAATCTTTTCCAAAGAAGTAAACATTTGTGACTATTTTCATTTGAACACTGTGGAACTTTCTGCTTATTCAAACTTTCAAATAGTCTGAAAGATTTGAAATGTATCCACCTTGCTTCTGTTATCTCTTTAAATTCAGACACCATCTCCAATGACATTTCGATTACTTTATCCTCCTCTATTCTGAATTCTACAACTTGGTTTCAAGTCGTATTGGTGATGTTATCCCCAATCTCAACTTTAAATGACACATTCATTAATTGCTTCGTCTCTCTTTAAACCTATTCTCAAGAGGATGTTTCACATTTGCAAAGAATGACTGTTCTAGAATATTGGTCTTAAAAAGCGAGGAAAATTCGAGAGTAATAATACAGTCACACAAAATGTTCAATTTGGCAATCACCAGATCCGCTTCAAAAAGTATTCCTATCTATTTTGATCATAACCACCACTGTGCATTCCAACTGTCCTTGAAATTCTTTTTAGGAAAACAGCCCCAAACATTACATCCTGTTTTGACTCTCGTGGGTGGATGGCGCAGGGTTTGTACACAAAACTTCCAGAGAAATGTAGGATTTCAAACATAGAATTGCGATCTTTTGCTGCTAGATTGAAGTATCAAAGGTCAAGCCAAATATTTAGGGTGTCTGGCAGTCTTCAGTGAGTTTCCATTGAAAGTCAGTGCCTTTTTCAGTGAAAGTAAACATGAAAATGTCTTCTGGAATTTTTGAACACAGTGAAAATATCACGTATAACATAAAAGAAGAATTATTATCCGCTATATATTAAATCTCTTCAAAATATTGTTTAGAAGTTAAATGAATTTTATTTTTTTACCTATGTTTTCTCAAGTTTCAACCTTCCAAAATCATTGTAATGCAACTGAACAACACAAAATTATATCACTGAGAGTTTACTCTAGTCTTTATGAATTCTTATTCATTTAAAATGCCTTTGTATTTGTTCTTCCAGGAGACAATACACACAAAAGCTTGTCGGAACTTTCTAATCGCAAACATATCTGAGTATCTTCTCTATCCTTTCTAAGTTATTTTCAAAATTTGAGATACGTAAAATTACATTTTCCAGATCATAAGAAAACATTTATTTTCTGCACAAGCTCCTTGCTTTTAATCTTTTTCCTACCCTTGCCTGTACCCATCAGTCATTGTCAAGTTCACAACAAATATACAGTACCTGGAAATTGTGTTGTAAATATATAAATTAGGTTTATGAGAAAAATACCATCTGCAACTATATCAAGGACATACTTCACAGTACCATACAGTGTACTACAGATTCTTATCGTCCCTCCTCATTCGGCTTTTCAGATGTTTTTACAAAAATCTATGGAAAACTATTTTGGAATATCAAATATTTCTTCAGTATGGCCAGTAATTTTGAAGCGAAAAATGCTGACTGAGAAAGAGACTCTATGAGATTGCAGAGAGAGGCTTAAAGACACAATAGACATGAATGCTACAAACAGAATGATTTACAACCCGGCAAAGGACACGTCTCCCACTGGTCATACAGTCATATATATGAATGTCCGAACCATGTGTGTTCAGCTCAACCTGTACACAATGATGTCATTCTTCTTCTAAGTTTTGACTAAATATTCTTTGAGAGAGACACATTCATTGTCATATGTATTTACCAAGGTGAAGAGTCTGAGACGACACTACAGGCTTTCACACTGTATATATTGTTTGGTCACGGAGAAACATATGGATATATTTTGGACAAACAGACAAAGTCACTGTGTAAGTCTTGATGCATGAACGTTTGTGTCTTTTGGGAATAACGTAATCCAGTAGCTTCCAGACAGAAAGCATTGAACATTTCGCTTTTGAATTTGTCTCTGTTGGCATTAGGCCTTGTACTTCCCCAAGTTGAAGTGGTATGATGAAGCCAGATGAAACACATTGATATTCTACAGGTGACACAAATGGCACTGGTGAGCCGCTTTTTTCATTTTCTGTCTTTCCATTTCAAACCAAGTTTGGAATAGCTTCGGAAAGAAATCTTGCTTGTTGTAATGCACTGAAATCATATAGATTTGTTTCCTTTGAAATGAACTTCTCTAGCCCGGTAGAAAAGACCCTACAGGCATCTATATTCCAACATACTGCAGTTGATAGTTGCATTTTGAAAGGAATGAAATAGCCTTATGGATTTTTCAATTGTAGCACTTTAGCGATGCACAGAAAACTATTCTGTTGCCTCCGTGTAACTGTGCAAAAAAAAAAAAAAAACGAAAAAAAGGTCACAGACAAAGAAAACGACGAAGCTGATGCAGCTTGGTTTCTATCGCTCTTGTGGCCTTCTCTTCTTGCTTTCATTTGCATCAACTTGACTACGATTTCGGCTCCATGCTCGACGCTCTATTTTAGAACAAAAACCTTCTTACAAGTAATATTTAGCAAAAGTTGCCTGTTCCTGAAAAATTTATGGAATCGAAAAGATCGAGTAAAAATATACTTTAGTGATACTTCATTGAGATAACAGAGATAACGTTTCGGATTATTTAAACACTTCATCCTGGTTTATAGAGTTTAATAAGTCGTTGTTACCAAATGCAGATGGCTCTTTCACACCAATGACAATCTGTTTAAGATTTAACCTGGTGCTCTGCACAAATGTACGTGTACCACAAATGTAGCCAGGTTGAAGGATGCAGAAAACAAATCTTGCTAGTTCTTGCAATCACGGGAGTGTTCATCATATCTTCCGGGAGAGCAATTCATAAAAAGGTATCAGAATTCTCCGTCGCTGGTCATAAATTCTATTTGCACGTATACTATGAACTTTATTCAGAATGTTGCTGGTCCAATGAAAAACCACCAGTGGGAAGCAGGTGTGAAAAGTCTAATAAAAAGGTTCAATGAACAAATTGTGATTGAAAACTTACAGTTACAGATGGTAGTACCAGTTACTTCCTGTTGTTTGTTTTGTTTGTACAAAAGTCATTTGCATGTAACATTAACTGACATAATGTCATACTAAAGGTTGACGGTTCAAATCTCACGAGAGTAAATGGTTTGATTTCCCAAGTTCAAATACTTCCAAATATGGACATTTAATTTGACCATATTTGGATATAAAACATTCTAACTAGAATTTGTTTGTCGGAGATTTGTCACTAGACTTTTCCATCAGAATCCCAGCAGAGCATTTCTATCAGACTATTGAATTGATTTTCTCGATGACAAAAAGTGTACTAATATAATTTAGCTCTTGTGTTTTCATCAGACAAAAGACTGTAATCGCCCAAGACACACGCGCCAAAAACTCCGTAGCCGTTTCTAGCCATAGAAAGTCAGTAAGCATGATGGAACCTGACTCCACTACTTCGTAAGAACCCCATATGCCTCAGATAAACTGCTACGGCCCGGCAGTCAGAAGTGCCACAGACACTTTAAGACCTTGTGATCTGCTCCTGTTACTGAGCCATTAAGACCCATCAAATCCTGACATGAAGCACAACCTCTTTGGCAGATTTTCTTGGTGGTCAGTGGGGAACGTTTGAACCCAAGTTCTAATTTAAAACTTGCATGAGGAATTAATGATGGTTTCTTGTGACATGAGGAGAACTTATTCTTGTGTAGGGAGAAGTAAAGAGCAGTAATTTTACATAATGATTTAAGAAGTGGCCATTTAGAATTCTCTGAAGTAAATTGAAGGACAAATATCGGTTCTTGTTGCATATTGCTTAGTTCTAACTCTGTCTGTGAATGGAATTTTGACGACTGATCTGTTTAAGTTCACGAAGCCTAAGCCATGTGGTGACTCTTACCTCAGCCGCAAGAGTAAGGAGTAAAATAAGAATATTTCCAGAGTGAATATAAACGTTTAAATGCTTTGGCTATGTTCCTCATCAGTTAATACCGTATGTGTGAGGATGATAAGCTTGAAAAGTGAATCCTTCTGGTCCCTCCAAACGTAAGCCGAACATAATAGCTTACATAATAGCTTAGCTGAAGGATGGTATAAATTGACATTTCATATAACAAATCATCCTATACGTTTGTTGATGAGCGTCCATTGCATGAAAAGATGATGAAGAGTTAATTCAAGCTGTTTCCAGCTATTGCATTACATCGATGTCGTTTCGTATCATAATTACCACCGCCATCCGAAGGATGGGGGAAGGTAATAGTTTGAGTCCTGTTTGTCAGTTCACAGGGGGGGGTACTCAGGTCCCAGCCGGGGGGGTACTCAGGCCCCAGCCGGGGGGGGTACTCAGGTCCCCAGCCAGGGGGGTACTCAGGTCCCAGCTGGGGGAGGGTACTCAGGTCCCAGCCAGGGGGGGTTTTTTTTGAAAATTTTTTGGGGGGACATAATTCTCCGGGGATAGGTTGGCTATGCAGCGGGTGGTATGCCTCTTGCGTTCACGCAGGAGGACTTTCTTGTTACGACTTGATGTCGGAAGGGCAAAAAGCCAGGACATCTTTCATGTTCCCTATCGGACTGATAATAATAAAGCCTGAAGTGGCCTTTCTTCAAAGCTCTAATTACAACTTATAAATGGTGATGTGGCTGGTCGTCAGGATTTTCCCTTTGATATATAAGGAAATTTCCTAGCGAATAGTACTCCTCAAATGATCTTTCGCTTTGGTACAGATACTACAAAGGAAGATATGAGAACATTTAGTTGGCACTACAGGCTCTCACACTGTATATAAATCTTGAGAATCCCCCGAAGTTGATGAATGCGATGTTTTCCACTTGAAACAGAAAGTCGCCTGTGAAACTGAAATCTCAGATCCATTTGCAATCGTAATACACTTCAAACTCAAAGATAAATCATGTTCGGATTTTATGGGACGCCTAACCGCTTGAGTGTATAAAAATAATATTACATCCTCTTTTACAAAATATATTGAAAGCATGATGGATGTGTACAAAAAGGTAAACTCATTGTTGTTGATAATGACATGGTGCAACCAAGTTTTTCTAATCAAAATGCGGGTGGTATTAATTCGGTTGTCAAAAACACCGACAGAAACTATGCAAACATGTCATTTTCAAAATTACATCAGATATGGTCAAATTATTTATATCACTTTGCCTTCAATCTGGCAGACTACAGGAATATTCCAATGTGTTTTCTGTCAGGATTTTTACCAAAGCGATTACTTTACCAAATGATGTGGAAATGAAGCGGAGGGAGGATTTTATTCTATCTTTTAGTGTATCTACAGCGAAAGAGTCTGTGCTTAACTTTTAGAAACGTCAAAGAATCCTTCTGAGGACAGAAACACCAACCAGCATACATTTCCATTTGAACTAAAACTGACTGCTTTCAAGAAAATTATTTAAAGTCCCTTGGCTTAAGAAAACATTCAAATAAGATTACATCCATTTGCAAAGTCAATTATGGAATATCTTACCGACCTGGTTTGCTCTTGTGAAGCAAATGTTCCCACTATAGATCTCTACACACATGACCATCCCTTTCAAACAATGTAGATTAACATTTTTTTCTGATTGTGTCAAATACTTTCTTCTAATCGCTTAAAAGTTTATTAAGCCATGAACGATCAACGAGTTTTTCCTAAATCAACAAGAACACGAAGTTTGCATTCCTGTAAACCACCCTATACTTTCATTTCCTTTGTTATGTTTATTGTAGTTTCTCATAAATTTGGTATAAAATTCTACTTAATCTTTTCAATCGTTATTTAAAATAAAAGTAGCTTATATGTTGCACAAGTACAAGAAAATGTAACTAAAATTGAAACTTAAAAATGCCATATATAGCAACTTTGCTTACAATGCCAATGTTGCAATTGAAGAAAAACTCAAATGATTTTATAAGCCTCGACTGCTGCACAGACATGAGGTCCTAAATTCAGTATATGATTAGTCGGCATATAATATATTCATCATGGAAAACTGAAAGAAGATGGATTGCTATTCTGCACAAAAGTGCAAAAGCACCTTAAGTTCTACAGACGGATCCGTGTGACTGATCCTTTAAGACTAAACCGAGAATGAATCCAAAACCATCGAAGAGAATTCTTATAAATCAGGCACTCAGGTACAGGTGACCGTACGATGTTACATCTGTGAAATTAGTAGTTTGTAAACCAATTTTTATCAAGTATATTTCTCTTGTGGTAAAGATAAGATGACACTAGTAAGTCCTTTAGCTCAGGTTCAAAGGGCCGATCTTCTGTTGCCTGAGTGCCTACTCGCTTGTGAGTTGCCTTGCGTGCACACGTATGTTTACAGTTCAACGCCGTGGCCGTTTTCGGAAATGGAGGACTGCTTTGGGTACAAGGACATTTCAAAATGTCCACTCAGATTATAATAAGTATATAGTTGGAGAAACATTGACAGCTGTAATGTTACATAATGCCAAAAGTGCGTGTTTGATCTTTTCTTTACACAGTGTGTCTTAATCCCTACCAGATCCGTTACCTAATACCCGGCTTACACAACTGTAATCCAAGAACCTTTCTGAAAAACCTAATATCTCAAGATTTCATCAGGCATTTAATGTCTTCAAAGTACCAATCAAGGTCTATGTGGCTTCAAAGCCCATTGCCCTACATTCACACAGAGTCACTGTTGCTTTGAACGTGCAAATAAAAAGAACCTCGCTTTATTGATCTGGGGTGAAGTGATAATCATCAATAGTGAAATCAGTCCTATGTCTTGCTGGAGTGGTCTATCTGTGCACATCCCGTGTTATGTCGTTTCCTGCAGAGGAAGTTTTTTTCCATTTCAATGGAAACTCCATAGATCTGTGTCAGAGATCTGTTATGTAAGAAACCTTTTCTCCATTTCGAAATCTCATTCCGCATGCACAAGATCACGTATTGGTCAAAATCAGCTTTTCCATTAGTCAGATCTCCGAGGTAAAAGCTGTCCACAGATAGGACTAGACCTTTCCCATTTATTTTTATGAATAACATACGACTTTATAAAACATATCACTGCTGTTCCAAAATGATCGTGATTAATTAAACGTATCCGAAAACTTATTTCACAACAAAGAGAGTGAGTCTGACAAAACAAGTTTCAACAGAGAATATACCAAATGTTATTTTTATTTCCTGACTGGTTTGATTGGTAAAAAATCTTGGTTTCTTTCAGCAGGAAATCCTGAAATCGTTTATTCTGTATCCCTTTGAGGGACGACTTTTTGACAAATAGATCTACATCTGTCACAGAAGGATTTCAAAAAAAAATTCCAAGAATTTCATGTTTAACAATGGTTTGCTACCGAGGGCTTCGTATTATTATTTCCAACTTGAAGGAAATCAATTCTGGAGACCCAATGTCGTTAGTGCTGTGGGAATCAGACATCACCTTCTTGATAAAGTCAACTCATACCATGAGGAAAATCAAAATTATCCTTTGCATTGATGTGTCTGGTTTATACCTCTGCGGCCAAAAATCCTCCTGCTATTTGAAAACACCAACAGAGGTTCCACTGCCAGGCAGATGAAATGATAGCCAACCCAAACCGAATTAGTTCATGTGATATCACATTAGATTGACATATGGCTACAACAAACTAAATGGAATGGCCATAAAATCAAATGCATATCATCTGTTTGGGAGAGTCCAAACTAATTTGGTCGTGCGTGCTTACCACCGTTCATTTTAGGCAGGAACTCCGAAACATCTGATTTAACCCATATCAGTATGGTCTTAAATATAATTAATAATCTGACAAATCTAATAAGAGTTCTGATTGCAATACAGTTTTGGTGGCTAGTATCGTGCAGTAAACAAAATAAATTTGATCTACAATTGGTAACTTCTGTTGATGAGCACGCGTGAATAATTACGGAGCTTGAAATGTACTTATCAATCATTGCAAAATAAGCAAATACATCAGGCTCAATACACAATCATATACATATCCAAATGATAAACATTTCCTAACTAAAAATCAATGTCACTGACACAAAATCAATAACATAGCATGCCAATGCTGTCCACATAATGACCGCTGCATTATCACATGGTTGCAATGCTCCTTCTCTGCCAAGTTTGCAAAATTTTGTGATCTCATAAAATGCCAAGTGCACTGGTCATCGGCTAATAATTTATATTCTTTCAGGAGTAGGTCTATTTCGGCGATTAATTTAAAAGAAAGGAAACCTCAACCGTAATTCCTTGAAATGTGGCTCAGAAAAATACTCATATAATCATTTGATCATAGAAAATGTATTGAATGGGAATTTTCTTTGGAGAAACTAAATAATGGAATGGAATTTAGATACAATTGAAAGACTATTTTTTGTCAAACCTTTTTCTATTTTAAGTTCCAAACGATATTATAAAATTTAAAATTTTCACGAAGTAGCACTTCAAATTCCAGTTTTTGCCAAGCTGTTGAATATCCTGTGATATACAAGGGTGTATTCTAAATGGAAAACACACAATTTAGGGCTGACTGCAAAATCCCACTGGCTCACTTCTAAAGTAAGTAAATTGAAAACACAGGCAAACACCATCTGCTTCCCTTAATGCTACTGCCCTACTTCAATTCTATCCTCACTAAGCATACAACAATAGCCTGTCTCCTATTTACATTTCATTTAGTATTTCTACTAATTCCTAACGGAGCTTACCAAGGTCAACATTTGCTGATCTTGGTCTGTTAATGACCAGCAGAAAATCTAGTGCGGGGAACCCTTGTGCTGTTTTACAGGTAGTCAGAGAAGAGATTTTACTTTCACTATTCACTTTCAGTTTTTCCTGTCAATAACATAGTAAATCATGGACTAATCTGTATTTTCATCATAAATTTTTCATCATAAATCAAACAATAATGTGTGTGGGTTTTGGTTATTGTCGTTGTCAAATTGACAAACAAAATTATTGAGTTATTTGACGGTTTTTGTTGGGAGTAGTTTTGGTTTCAATTACGTAAAATTTGAACAAAATAAATCTACTCACACCTGCAATGTATGCCATGTTCGAAATACGTTTCCTTGGTTTCCGAAAGTACAACAAATACACGAAGAGAACATCAAGGTTTCTGCGGTGGTTCCACAAATTCGCACCTTCATCCAGTCGTCTGTTTGAAATTGAAAAAAATCTCGGTTGAGGTGGGCGGCCAATGGCGCCGCACATGAATTTCAGCCCGAGACCACTCGGAACCCGATGAGACTTTTAATGGATAATCGATACGGTCGACACCGAATCAATTGAGTTGCATGCGAAATGATGACCAATATAAACTTATCAGAGAGTTCCATTCCCACCTAACATGTTAACATGGAACATTTACCATTGCTGCAGAATTGAACACTAAAATCACAGACCCAGGATCGCATTAGAAGCACATAATTGTTCCTCATTTTAAACCTTTTTCCATTTCTTTGACTGTAAAGGTACAAACATGCAATACGATTCTAAATAAAGTAGAGTTTATAATTTCACACGAAACAATTTCCATAATTTACAGACCAAGTAGCTCCCCTGATTAATGTTCATAGAAGAAACTGAACATTGTTGAAGTTGTGTTTGAATGAGCAAGAACAAAATTCAACACTGAAACTTGTTCCAGTTTTGTTCCATTTGCATTTGTATTAAAATCAAGAAGGGGTGAGGGATTGTTTAGCGATGAGAACTGCACTCAACCACACAAATTTCCATTATTAAAAACAGGAAACGTTCACAATAAATGTGACTCAAACAGAAAAGGTTATCCTTCCTTTCTGGAGTTTTTAACCTTAATAAATTAGTCGGATATTTTGATATAAAATCAATATCATTACAGGCAAACTTTTATCTTTACAATGACCACTACCTTATCACAAATCCCCATTCCTCTTTTGCATCCTTGTTGAACTATTTCACCTTTTGAAATGGTATTTGTTTTTTAACTTTCCAAGTCTTTACGTGTAAGAGTCCTGCAGGCCAGATGGCTCAAGCTCGCAAACACTTTACTAATTGATGTGACTTTCAATAAATGTTTTCAACTCTTTTGGTTTTACATTTTGTTGAATTACAATGAAACTTTAAGACGTTCTTTCATTTTAAAATAAGCACAGTTTCTTGTTTGTAATTCAGTCTTAAGAGAAATCAAGTTTTGGTCTTTCATGTAGCCTTTGTTTAAGAGGAAATTGGAGCCTTGCATGCACAAATTATACATGTCCAGCCTATTCATGTTCAGCTTCCAGCTCTCAGTACTCGAGATGTCTTCCGTTCTATATTGTCAAAGGTCCAATCAATGGACTCAAACGGTAAATGGCAAAGGACCAAAGATTCCTGGCAGAACTACTCCAGACTTTTCTCACCCTGATTAGGTTTAAATAATGTTGTTTGCATAGAAGTTAATCGGGAACGTCGCTTTGCTTCAATTGACCATACTGTTCAATTCAGTTGCATTCTTTGCAATGGGTCTTCAACTTCAACGTGAAAATTAGATGTACTCTGGCGATTGCAAAATGACTAAGGAACGTATCGGAATCCCAGACGTTATGTGCTATTTATTTCATCTAGATCTATTACTAACTGAATATGATTTCTTTGTGTAGCGAAAGAAAACTACTCTTTTTGAAAGTAATGTTCAGCAACAAAAATATTTTCCCATAATATATGAAATGTTAATTATTAATTCCACAGGTATACACAAACTTTATAGATTTACATTGCACTCTTGAATTTCAGCAGCGCAAAAACTAGGTTGCGAACATGAACAATAGAAGTATATTTCATTCAATTTTTTCCTTACTCATTTTATCCTAATTTATTTAAACAACAAAATTCAACTTACCTGCAGTAGATGCTGGCTTCTTTAATCATTGCTGCTGCTGTAAATCTATCATTCTGCACTACGAACTACTGTAACACGATATCCCCTTACCTAATGAACACAGAAAGAGAAATGAATAAATTTATATGAGCGACAAAGCTTTAAAGCACGATTCCTTGAGCTTTTTATTGTAGTCAGCACGACACAAAGCAGTACATCTTACTGAATTAGATCAGCTAATTAAATCACGATTTTCTAGAATCTGCCCACAAAGTGGCAAAAAGTGGGACAATCTCTTATGTTTTGCATCAGTCTACGACTAATGTTTTGGCACGTGAGTATATCTTCTGACACAGACAAAATCCTGTTGTGTAACAAACACAAGCGGACACGTTACCCTAAAAAATGTTCTTCAGCAAATTACTTTATGAGATTTTCCTTTGTTTTTCTACTGGTCAAAAACACTATTGGTGATGAGTCTGACAACCAAAACGAACAGACCGATGCAGTGGTCACGACCGGAAGTAGTTTTTTGTTTTGTTTGTTCAAATTTGGTTATCTTGTGAAGGATATGGTCATTACATCTCAATAAAAGTCTGTATGTTTCGTAAAATAAAACCACACATCGTATAAATCAAAGTAGGGCTTATGAATAGTTTTAAAAAATAATTAAAATACCTTCACTTTACCTCAATTTATGATGTAAATAAATTCCTCTCACAAGATAAATGCAGCGTTATAAATCTCCTCTGAGTGAAAGACGCAGAAGAATAATAGTCCTATCCCAATCTATTGTCGCCTTGATTGTATAACTCACAGAAGAAAATGAGAACATGTCGAAAGGACAGACTGCTCTCTGTTCCTCGCTAAAACGCAATTACTTTCAATAGTTTAGCCCAGAGGATTTTACATAGATATTTCAGATAGTTTCTAGGTGTACACAAAATTACTTATATGCACAAGAAAAGCAGGTAGAGAACTGAACAACTCTTATCTGGAAACCTCATTTACTCTCTCAATTTGTATGTATTGTTTCGTAACATAACACGACAATGTTTTACAGGAGCTAAAATCCAAAACAGGCACATTGTGGAAGCTTTCCTTCCAATAACTACCGGTTTGGCTGAAGATGAACTGCTGTAGACTTTTTGCCTGCGAACAACAGCCAATGGTGGGCTGTGGTAAATGGCAGTTTCACATGACAATACGAGGTGTCATGCAATAACACTGATATTCTTTACGTTTTCTTTCAGAATAACCTTTAATGTTTGATATTGTACATGTTTTGTGGCTCCAAACCAATTCTCGATTTGTTGTAATTCTCTAGTTTAAACTTGATTTTTTTGTTTCTATACTTGGAACAGGTACTTCGGTGCCACAATCCTACTCGTTGCGGCACAATCGCATTATATGACAGTTTCTTCTTCAATGTTTTGGTACCTTTTTGATGAAGAACAACTCCAAATCATATACTGCTGCTTTGTGCAGTTTTTTCTTGGATAATTATTAGTTGTTTTCTGTAAAACATTGGCACTTTCGAAAACAATAGAATTAGATATATGTAACAGCATTTGTGACACCATGTTAGTATTGAAAACTACCAATTCCAGTATTTATTGACATAGAAAATTATCTAAAAATGTAAGTGAAGTTTTAAAACGTTGGAACTACGACTTTTTACAGCGTTGAGCAGTTTCACAAAACCTAATCCGAAGAATGGATGGCCCAATCCCTACTGTACATTTATTCCTGGAAAATTGACAAAAAGCTTTCAAAGAATATCCAGTAAAATCCAGATTGCACTTTAACACACATCACACGCGAAGGTATATATACGTATGTAAAAAGGGATATGTTTCCATGGCAACTGCATGAAGAAAGAGAGGGACTTGTGTTTGATTTGTATCGCATGAATGTCAGCAAAGGTGGAAATACATATGCCTCTGAGACTAGAATTTGGATTTTAGGCTAGCTTAAGTGTCTTTGGTTTTCTCAAAGCTGGGAAGGTGAACATGTGTTTAGAGTTACGCAAAAACAATAAATGAATCACTGACAATGTTGCATTAGATAAGATCGATGTTACATAATCCCGAGCAAAGTACAAGCACTTTCAGGTATGTTTGGGCTTACAACTCAGTGTTAGATTGTACATTTTAATATGGAATGTTTATATACATATTTCAGTCTGTCACTAGTCCAACATAGCAAAAGACTGGTCTAGTACAAGTACTGGTTATTGCTCAGTGGTGAAAGTAGTAACTATGACATCAAAATTGCTGGCTCCTTTAAGTCAGCTTATTCGTCTACTCTTAGAGTGTGCACACTTTCTTAAGCAGAAGAAACTTTGCTGAAAAATATCCATTTGAATGTGTAAGTGAATGCGAACAATGGTGCGGCAATTTGCAATGAAATGAACTTGTGCACAATGCTACAGAAAACACACCATCATTCAGTTCTAATAATGCCAAAATAATTTTCAAAAATAGATTGAACCAAGATTGGTGAGAAAAAAATTAGGATTCTATGAAAATTTGGTTGTTGCATACCAACAATCTGATTAGCTATGGTTGGGAGCCTTAGTCAATCACTTTGAACCATAACACTCTGGGCATGTAAAGAGGAATTCGGGGATGTGGGGTATAAGCAGGAGAATATGGGGGACATTGAAGAGGACATAGAAGGACATAAATTGGAAGGCAAGGCAATGTAAATAGGTATACAGGGGATGCAGGGGATGTATGAGGGGGTGAGCAGGGTAACATTACCAATTGCCAAAGACTATAGAGGTGTACATCAGTTAATGTACCACTGTTGATGATATAGTACTCTTCAGAGATGTACATCAGGGGATGTACCACTGCTGGAAACATATTGCAGCTTTGAAAGAGCATCTATGACAAAGGGGACACATAAGAGAGCACTCATGAGATGTAGGGGGACATGGGGACATACAGAAATGTAGGAAATATACATTGGATATAAGGATGTCAGGGAATATAAGACATTGGTATGTAGAGTAAGATGTAAGGTGGAGTATAGTGTACACAGGGTCATAGGGGATACACAGAACAATTTAGTGGATATACAAGGTGACAAAGTAACATAAATAATATACAGAAAGGGACATATGGCATATACAAGTTGATATGTGGGAACATTGGACCATAGGATGCAGAGGATGTGTAGGGTTGGGGGTACAGTGGACATGCAGGGAGAAAGGGAAGACATGGGATGTAGAGAAAGTCCAAGGGATACAAGGGTGTAGTGTCCAAGATTGTAGGCTGCATCATTGGCTCCTCTGGGTGACTGTTGGTTTCTGTTAACACACTTGACTGTGTGATAACAGGGTAGTTGAAGTTAAGGAACCTTTCTGGGGTGTTTCTACAACTAAAAAGTAAGATTGGGATTTGAAGAGTGCATCACTGATGACTCTTTAGTTATCCTAGGTTAATTTGAATTTAAGAGTGCATTTCTGGGGTTTTTTACCTTCTATGGGTGAACCATGGAGTCAGACGTTGAAAGGTGCCTCATTGGCGGCCTTTGGTTACCATTAGTTGTTAACGATCCCTTAAGTAGGTGACAATACTGCATTTCACATTGGAGAGGACTGAAGTTGGTCGTTTTACAGTAATAACCCATACCAGCCGGCAACTGCAATTCTTTCATTCACAATTTTGTCATTGTCCTGTTATGTGACATTATTTCATGAACCTTGCGGAGTAATTCTACGGTTATGTAACTTATGATTTTATAGTTAAGATAAAAATAACACACACATTGCACACAATGCGTTTTATCAGAATTGAAAAAGCACTAATTAAAGAATTGTAGGCTATCCTTGGCCATGTTGTTCTCCTAATCTGAAATTATTGCAGTTTCGTCAAATTAATCCACTTGGGATTGGGCGAAATAGCGTATTTGTGAAAAGTTGATTGCAAATGTAAATCCGTTCCATACATGCAGTTCATTTTCTTTTCCAGTACAATTTCGTGAATAGTTTGACAAGCTTTTGTTCTTCTTTAGGATTGCATAATTAGGATTACAAACTTCTTACTAAAGATATTACGTGAAACAAATTAATCTATTAAAATGTGTTCCAAAAGTTAGTTACTTTTTTAGACAAAATTGATAGACGAAGAATTTTGTGGTTTGCACACACAGCCTATTGATGTGCTCGGTTCTCTGTCCTGGAGTGCTGCCCCTGTTGCGTAAGGGAAACACATTTCAACTTGACACAGTGAAACGTGGCAATTTCAACTTGCAGAAGAATTGGCCATGGTTCAAAGAAAATTAAGGGATCAATTGAACCGACTATTGAAAAGTATTGATTTTGCGATACCCATTTAGTCAAGCCTAAAATAATTCACAGGGATTGAAAAGGGTTTTTCCACTAGGAAAAAATATTTACGCTGTTGATGTTGATGATAACTGAGGTTCATTCTCTCCAAATCGACATAATTCGAGTTTTCCCTAAATGTTTTCACTGAATTCAGTGTCCAAAATAATATTATTTTACAAAAGGATTCAGTGATTTTGTTGGAGACAGTTTCTTCTTTCTCTTGCTCCTAATTCTTTTACATCAGGACTTGGTCAGACACTGAACTTACTCG
>JBCAUG010164823.1:0-20166 GCA_038406175.1 Haplosyllis leylae | reverse complement strand
AGTTTTAAACCAAAGTAATTTCTAATTCAAAGTTTTAAACCAAAGTAATTTCTAATTCAAAGTTTTAAACCAAAGTACTTCCTAATTCAAAGTTACATACAAACTTTGAATTATAGATCATAGTATAATTCAAATTTACACTTAATTCAAAGGAAAACCTTGCTGACGAATCACTTCAAATTAACCGTGCCTGACCTGTATTGCCGTTATTGCCCATTCTGTGTGTTCGCGAAAAACTCTAACGTTACACCTTACAAGATCCGTCGTGCTTTTAAGCACCATGTTCGTCCTATGTCTGATTGGTCTATTTGGGGTAATGACGAAGACAGATATATTCTAAACATTTTTTGGATTATGTTTCTTAAATTTCCGTCAAAAATTATTTTCAAATAACGTTTGTGACCTCCCACGGCAACACGTAACTCTTCAGTTACATCACATTCTTCAAATTCTAGATCTATGTCAAAGACATCGAAGTAAACTAGAAAAGGTTGTCTGAAATCTAGACCAAAAATATTAATTTGTTTGGCCACGCGTACATTATTAATAAAACCCTCAAAACACAAAGAAAATTGCCAAATATTTTCTAGAAGACCAAACAAATATTCAATGCATGTTTTCTAAATATTTCCTGCTTCCAGTCACGATCAAAACAAGAAATAATGGAAATTTGTCCAGTCGATCACCGCCATCATAAATCATAAATTGTATCAAAATGGCATCATTTGAACATTTAAGTTCTTAGACCAGATAAAATTCATCAATGCCGCACTGCACATTTGCAAAGAACATTTGAAATGTAGTGTAAATTTTACACATATCTGTGAAAATTACTGTTCTCTCTTATCTCAGTCATGCTTGTCATTATTTTATTCATTACACATTGACAATTCCTGTACCCATCCTTACTTGAATAAAACTAAAACACTAATTTTGAGTAGTTTATAAGTGTCTTGCAATGGCATCATTACCAACCATGTATGTAGTACGAGAAGGTAATGTTTTCACCAGAGTCTGTGATTCTGTTCAGGGAGGAGGGGTAGGGTAATCCTGTCCACAACGTTTTGTCTGAGCAGGTCCGGGCCAGGTCCTGTCTGGGGGTAGGGGTAGAGTAGATCCTGTGCAGGGGGTAGGGCACCCTAACCAAGTGACCCTAAACACCCCCCCCCCTCCGCACACTGTCTAGATTTGGTCTAGCATGTTAAGGTCGGGGTACCATGGTCAGTATTGCCTCATGTGTTAACGTCAGGCAGTCTTGTTTTTGTATGTAAACACTTAGTGCAATGTGACCTGCTGAGGTAATTGAAACTTTCAGCCACAAGAAGGCTTGCTTTCAGAAATCTGCTAACGGACCTGCCTCCATAGTAAATGGAAAGTATCTGGTGTAAATAAAGAACTTACGACAGAACTTTGAACTTGATATGGACATCTCGTTTTTGGTAGATTTGATAGGTCGACTCCAAATCCAAAAAGTTACCACAATTCTCGATTATTTGCGGATAGATTAGTGTTGAATTTCAAAACATAAAAAGTTTAAATTATTTTTTACAGCGTGGTTGACCTGAATTGGGGAGTTCGTGATTTTCCCGACAATCACCACATGATGCCTGAGATTGCTCAACATGAAATTCAGCAATGCATACAATCCACCATACCTGGAGCTCCGTGTTTCATTTATTTTGCGTTTAACAGGTCAGTTACAAGACCCCCACTGTCGGTTACAGTTGCGGATCCAGGATTTCTCAGACGGGGGGGGATGGGGATCGCCAACCTCCAAGGCAGGGGCGCCAACCTATTATTTGGCCAATTTTTTCCCAAAAACTGCATAAAAATTAACGAATTCGGACCCGGGGGGTCTCCCTGGTGGCCCCCTTAGATCCGCCACTGGCTTACAAAGTTTATTTCCCGGAATCCGACAGTTCTATCGTTTGGCTTTTTTCTGTTGAAAGAATTTTTTATCTAATTAGCTGAATCAGCATAAATTACCCCAGCCTGAAAGGATTGTCTCAACGGCAGAGACTGTAGAAAAGAGCAGTGGCTTTATAGTCAAGGTCATGGGTTTCAATTGCACAAAGAGTTTTGATTTTTCTAAAAATCGTTAAGTTTAGTCAAACAAATTCAACAAACTCTAGTTACAGCATATTATCAAATTCATCCAGAATGAGAAATTGGCAAACAAGATGGGAGCATAAATGGACAAGAAAGGCGGCTATTACCTGTTAATGAAGGACTAAATTCATTGAAAAGACAATGAAATTAATAGTCTCGAACAATCGTTTATCTTTGAAGTTTTCTTTAATTTCGTAGATATGGTTCTGCTCCGACACCACGTTTGGTTCCCGCACGTGAGATAGAAGCAATTGTAAGTGAACTGGAGGACGAGGATGTTAGACAGCTCGTGGGGACGTGGTACAAAAAAGACTGGAATGCACGTCCTCCGGTGTATGTCCTACAACCAATATCAACGTTTTTCCCACTCTTTGGTGCCAAAGGTAAATTACTTTGAAACATGCCAATTTAATTTCTTAAGGAGCTGGACCCCCAAGAATGAAAGAAGACGTATTTGGTAGCTATGAATTTCTGGCTGGCGTTATCATCCCTTAGGTTTTATTTTTTGGACATCCTCCTTGAAGAGGTACACGCGGTAGACATTCTGAAATGGCCAAGAGTCTAGATCAAGCTCATGAAATATCTTGTAACGTGTTCCTTTTGAACCGTGACAATGATTTCAAGGATCAACACAATGTTCCTGAAATCTATTTAAAGATTATTCACCATAGAGTGATGAATCCAGGATTTCCCATAGGGGGCGTCAACGCCTGGGGAGGGGGGTGGCGGCAACCTACTATTTAACCAGTTTTTTTTCCGAAAACTGCACGAAAATGAAGAAATTTTGGCAAGGAGGGCAAGTCCCTTGCGCCCTCTAGATCGGCCCATGCCATGATCCGTTTACAATTTACTTATTTATGTACACAGAAGTTGACAAGAAAAAGATGGCACGAAATGAGTGGTACAGGATGAGTGAAAATATGATGAAGGCTCTGTCAGACATAGCCAAGGACAACCCTGCGATCACACCTGAACAGCATGAGAGATGGTCACATTCCACAACGCACAATGAGGTAGCATTCAAATTCATAAGCAAAGTAGAGTGTTTTTGCTCCTAGCTTTAGTTTTAGCCACAAGAAAAATGCTGAACAATTCCCGTGAAGAAAACGCCAACACAAGAATCACAAAATACTGGGGAAAATTGAAACATAGCTCACGTTTAACTGTTGGTCATTTCCAAAAAAATTGTGAATAGAATTCTTTGAAACATTTTCATGGAGAATCATGTCAGTCCTAGCGCTCTGATATCCCGTAAAATTATGAATTGTCTAAGCTTTTTGCTGGGTGAGTAGTTAATGCACGTCCTTGCATTTTAGGTACTCACAGGTCTGCTTGACTCTGAGGAAGGAGCAAAGAGAGGATTCTGCTACGCAAGAGATATCGATCAGTTCAATGACATGAAGCGTGTAGATGATCTGCTGGGTGATAAGGTCTGGAGATACATTGACACGGACGCTGATGTGGAGAAAGTGGATGAAGAGGCGCAAACGGTGCAGAAAGAATTACGACAGAAAGTCAAGGATCATGGTGTCCCTATGCGTTTGTACACAGTTAACTGGGCCAAGAAGGTAATATTTTCACCCACTTAGCCAGGAAGATTATAACTGTTTTGACATAAACTTTCACAGACAATTGTTCAGGATAATATTGGTGACATATTTTGCCTGTATCCGTTTTTAATCGAATTTAATTTTTATTTTGACTTTCACCGAATCCAGTACATTAAAATTGAAATGTAAATATGTCTGTGACGCTTTCAGGGCATAGATGAAGAAAACCATATTGGTTACATGAAGCAGCTGTCAAATGATGTTAAGACAGACCTGACGGAGAGAATAAGTCAAGCTCTGAAGAATCTCCCGACACTGGACAGCTGCGCGGCAGAAATCGTTTCACACGTTGCCTTTTGTCACAAACGAACAAAGACGTTTCACGGTCGAGCAGAGCTTGTTGAGAAAGCGATGAAGTATTTTGAACCTACTTCTAACCAGCAGAATAGAAACATGCAGGTTTTATTTGGTATTAGTGGGGCGGGTAAGACGTCATTGATGTCTAAGTTAATTTCCATGGCCAGGAAAGTTATCACTGATGAACATGTTGTTCCTATTGTAGTCACTAGATTTTGTGGAATCTCACAATTTTCGTCCTCAGCTAGAGCCCTCATGACAAGTATGTGTGAACAGATTGCCACTGCTTTTCAGGAGGATGTCATAATTCCCACAAATTTCGCGTCATTAAAGCATACATTTGAACAGATGCTACGCAAAGCAACATTTTGCAATCCCTTACTGGTGTTTATAAATTGTCTCAACAATCTGAGCGACGAAGACAATGGTCGAGCAGACCTTGGTTGGCTACCTACAGTTCTGCCTCCTTTCGTGTACATGGTCGTATCGACATCCATTGAAACAGGTGGCTGCTTTAAGGCCCTCAAAATGAAAGAACTTTCAGAGGGAAGTTTCATCGAGGTTGGTCCGCTTAGCAAGGACGACGCCAGTGCAATCCTCAAAGGCTGGCTGGATGAAGCCGGGAGAAAACTTACCCTCGCACAATTCAATCATGTCAATCATGTTGCTTTAGATTCCAGCAAAGAACAGCCGAGTGTACTCAGGCTGAAGTTGTTATTTGACGTAGCGGTTAGGTGGACATCTTACGATCCTCTTCCCCAATTCTCAAACACAATTCCTGGTCTCATTACTGAGTTTTTCACACACATAGAAAGGTTACATGCCAAGCCGTTGATAACTGCATTGTGTGGGCTGTTAGGCGCTTCCATGCATGGGTTACCGGAGAATGACATCATTGATATCATATCAACGGATGATACTCTCATGAAAACCATTTTGGGGCATAACAATCCTCCGGTCAGGCGTCTTCCACGGGCCATGTTTCTTCGTCTCAAGTGGGATCTGAAAAATTACCTAGTAGAGAGATTTGATTACGGCAAAACGGTTTTGTATTGGAACCACAGGCAGTTCTGGCTATCAGCTGCGCGTAGATATCTAACTGGCGAAACGTCAGCTGGGATAGACAAGAAAACTGGCTACTCCAAGTTCATTGCCGAGTATTACAGTGATGTCGCTCAAGGGAAGTACCCAAACAAGCTCCTCACACCTCAACCCTTGTTCTGGGTCAATAGCCAAGGAGAGACAATATTCAATCTGACTAAGTTGACAGAGCTACCCAATAGTATAGCTCAATGTCCACCAGAAACGGTTGAAATACTGAATTCCAGATGTCTCTGTAATCTGGGGTTCATCGCAGCCAAGTGTGCCGCAGGTTTGAGTAAAGAATTGATTAGCGATTTCAATAAGGCAATCTCACGCATCAAGAACAAACGATTGCGCACATACAACATCTTTCTGATGAAAAATATTCACATTCTCGAGAAAGACCCTTCCTTGGCTCTGCAACAAATGATGAACATGCCAGATAACTTGACCGAGCTACATCATGACATCCAGGGCAAGACGCCCAGAGATATAACTCCTTGGATCAGCAGCGACAAGATGTGTTACAGAGTACATCTGGTAAACAAACCAATCGGTATCCATCCCTGTAACATTACAATTCAGGCCAGTGATTCGTTGCCAGGGCGAACATTCAGTGATGTCAGAACAATTGAAGTAGGCCATAGAAGTTACTTCGTAGTATGTTCAACAATCTGGGGCTGGGCTGACAAGTTAGACATTTATGACAGGTACACAGGCAAGTTAGCTTTAAGGGTCGATGGCCATAAAGTCAGAAAGACTGGGGGCACAATTCGAGAGGTACGTCTTTACAAGGACAAGGATTCCGTTTTTCACATCGTCTGCCGTAACTATGACGACGTGTTGCTTAAGATTATCACTGTCTCCGTGGGGGAAACCCTGATGGGGCTTCTGGGAGGTGTGATTGATGGAGATTGGATAAGTAAAGAAAAGGGTGAATTCGATCAGGCTCATTTCGAAATGACACATGATATGTCACGAATTGTCACGTACGTTATGAAAAGGGAGGAAGTCACCGAAGATGGGGAGGGTGACAATGATGGGTACAGGACCATCCTTGCTGTGTGGGATGTGAAGAAGTGTGTTGAGAAGAAAAGCGAAGAGGTTTGCCGAACTCCACTGGTTTTTAAAATAGGTAGTGAGAAATTCACATTGAGTAAAAAGCCAGGCTATGGCATATGCTCCATAGCTTTCTCACCAGATGACAAGTACATCGTGTTGTCTCTTACAAGACCGGTAGAAACCGGAAACCCAATATCAGTTGTAGATTCCAAAACACTCGCGCCACTATGGTTGTGGTATGGCTACGGACGATTTCAGTGTTCCTACATCCACACATATCCTTGCAGATTAGCTCCCAGAACATGGTATCTTGTTATGACTGGTTCAAGTTACAGAGGCAACAAATATGGTATAGCTTTGCACACCACAAAATCTGGCCACCTGGTCAGTAAAAACTTGTGGAAAGGTATGGGCGATGAAGTGAATGCGGTCTCGACCTTTCCAAAGGGCGAGGAAACACAGCTTGTTTTCCGCATGAATGACACGATCCGGTTGGTGGATATACCGGAAGTAAATGTTTCTGATTACAAGACATGGAAAGCTCCGTCACCTGAGGGGGAAAACACTGAGTACGAAAACACCCTCGAAGACGGCCTGGAGTTCACGGACTTTGACACAACTATTGTTTCTCTCAACATGGGAGAAAATTCCGATTGTTGTACTCTGACAAAGAGTGGCGAAGTCAAACTGTGCGATCTTTCGCTGTGTGCAGAGTACAAGGCCCCAGATAAGTTGCCCTCAGCAATAATTGCATCCTCTCTAAGTCCCGACAAGTCGCTTGTTTACACCAACTCACCGCATGGTGTTTGCGCATGGGATTCAAGAACGGGGAAGGTGGTGGGTCAGTTCAAGATACGGGGTAGCATGAGTGTTCTTAAGCCAGGGACCAATACCACAGCGGTCACATCTATCTATAAAGGCACTTCTGTGGTTGTGGCAAGCGACGGTCAAGTATTCAGTTTGTGCGAGGATAATTTCCTCGTGTATCTGACCGCGGATAAGATCAAACAGGCCTCTGGGGACAAATGGAATGAAACTGAAGATCTAAATTACCAGGGCTTCTACGAATTTCAGGTGGGCGATGGTAAAACTGAACGTACCGAAGCTTGTGTTCACGCCGTACCAAACTACCAGATGAGCCTGAGTCCAGATGGCCGCTGGTTAACAATTTCTATGCGATACAGCAAGAAACTCCACCTCTGCCTTATGAATGTTAAAACCAAGCAAACCGTCCACAAACTCATTCACGACCATCCACAGATCACTGATGGTTTGTTTGAAAGTTTGTACAATGGGACCTTTTCTAATAACGGCAGGTATCTTGCCGCCTGGGGTTCAATGCACATTGTGTACACGAAGGTGAGATCTAACCACGGGTGCACGGCTGATATCTGGCCGCCACTGATCAAGCTATACGAGTTCGGTGGTGATGGTAGCCTGAGGGAAATATCACAAACACAGTCCGAGGGCCATCGTCCCTCCTACCGTCCAGGAGAGGTTCTCCGCCGACAATCTACAATGGTAGATGCATCGGAAATTAACTACAAAACGGCTGATCTAACCGCCTTAATATTTCTGCCTGGCGACAAGTATATCGTGACGTCAACAAAGGAAGGTTACGTGGAAATAAGAGAGGTTCCTAAATTAGTAGTGGCGTACAAATTACAGGTCCACGAGGAAACAGTGACGTCCATCACAGCGGTGAAACACAAAGATGACACATTTTTAATCACTGGTTCCACAGATAAATGGGTGTATGTATACAAACTTGCCCAAATTAAACCAGACTTGCGGGTCAGGTTGAATTCCAAAAGTGCATTGCCAAACCCAGTCAATAATTCAGATAGCTTAACGTCTCCGCGTGCGAATAACTACGTCGAGAGTGAAGCTGAAAATAATACAATACAAAACAATATTGAAAACAATAAAGCCAACAATAAGAAACTGAAATCAAGTGCCAAATCGGCAACGAAAAATTGCAAAAAAGTGATACAAGAACCAGTTATCGAAAAACGACCGGGCTCCGCTGGACCCGAATCAGACCCAATGAGACCAAGGTCAAGTTCTGGGGTCAGGTTGGATCCAATTCCAACAAAAAGACCTTTCAAAATATGCCTTCAGCAAGTGGCCAAGTACCATAATGGTCGGGAGGTAACTCGTGTCACCGCATTTGTAGACACACAAGCATCCAAAGGTGTTATGTTTGTCCAAATCTGTGATACCGCTGGACGAGTAAACATCGTCAGCATTACTTTGGAGTGAACCGTGTCGTAGAACTCTATGATAGCCGAAGCAATGAATTAAGGAAAATTTAGTCAACTTCATTTGTGAATCAAAGTTAATATCGAAGCAGGATGTCTTCATTGAGATAACATGTTCACGTAAGGTTGTGCAATGACCCGAAACCATGCTTTCCAAGTTGGCTACTTTTCCCTATATTCACTGAGTCGTTTTCCCAAGTCTTTACTATTAAAATGTGTGCCAACCAAATGATTAATTCTTCTGAAACTTTCTTTGCTTATTGTTTTTGTGAAATTAATTATCAGTGGCGGAGTGGCGGATCTAAGATTTCCCAGACGGGGGGGGGGGGCGTCAACCCCCAAGGTGTGAGCGCCAACCTATTATTTGGCCAATTTTTCCCTGACAACTGCATGAAAATGAAAGAAATTGGACCCAGAGGGCGTGTTCCTAGCGCCCCCTTAGATTCACCAAGGTATCCGGATCAATAAAATTTGAATGCTTTGCGTATCATCTTTTAGATAAAAAATCAAGGTAATTTCCATGGCCATGGAAATAAAAATACGAAAAACCCGTTTAAATTTAAAATATTCACTCGAATGTATCTCACTTCACATAAAATACGACACTATCTTATCCTTACCAAATATTGTGTGATTTTCTACATTGAACCTATATGTGCGCAGTAAAAATGAATGTGACGTATGTCAAGTGAGATCAATCTTTACCTCGTAGTATTCAATCTGTTGATATCATGGTAAAATCACACCAGAAGCACCATCCTAATCATAGTGGCGATGATTCTTTCTTTCTTATGCTCATGAAATTAATTTTAGGAGTGTTCACACGGAGAAGCTCCGTAATTAATTTGTCCCACGCCCAAAAGGAATTTCAGTAGACCTAATCCTGCCTTTTTGGGGGGAGATCAGAAAATTTTGGCATAACCTTTACCACTGTGGTCTGTGAGAAAACAACCAATATATTAGTGTCAAAAATAACAGTGTACATTGGTATTTCTTGCAAAAGAAGTCCAAGCTATCTTTGAATTTCTCCAACATACTTCGGGTTGGCTCTTCTTGTCTATGATTTTCCAGCAGGCAGTGTGCCTTCATAGCATGAAATTTGTAAATATCAGAGTCATCCCCAAGTAGGCTGGAAAAACACATAGCTCAGATGTCCTTCATACAAAATATAATTGTGCAGTATTATTTATGAGATATATGTGTGGTTGTTTCTTTATGATTGATCTGCTCGAAAAAGGCAGAATTTTATACCAGGGCAAACAATTGATTGAACGACCAATTTTTACACTTAATTCCTAATTGTTTGATTTTTCTGTGGTTGAAAATTCCTTTCTTCATGTAGGTGGTATATTAAGTTACAGGCGAAGGATCGTGAAAGTGCCAATACACAGTCTGTAATGGAGGCTACTTTTGCTTCAGCAATGGTGCAAATGCTGATAATAATTACATTAATCATTTACTGTTATTTAAGTCAAAGATAAATTATTAATACATAACGAGTGACATTTGTAAATAAAGACGCTATCAGACATTTACAAAAATAATGAACGACATTTTGTGAGAATTACGTAAAGTTACAATTGTATTGCGCCATACTTGCATGTAAAAGTAGCAACTTTGTGATGCAAAACAATAATTCAGAAATAACCACGGTGTTTTGTCACAATGAAACCAATAAATTTGCCTGCAACCAACTTCTTATTTCATTCAATAATGTCAGCAGTGTCGCTCCTTCAGGGAGATTAATTTCAAACAAAAAGTCAAACTGTTAATCGAATTCAGAAAATACTGCCTGAAAATACTGCAATTTCCTGGAACACAAACGGTCTCAAGTGTCCCAAAAATAGAAGAGATCGACATTATAAAGTATTTTGTTAAGTATTTTGTCAATCTCTTTTTCAGTTAAAAGTCGAAGTTTGTTTAAGGCTCATATCTACAGTTGATCGACAACAAAATGTTAAACATCTACAAAAAGTTTACTGAATGATTTCTTTAAGACAAATCTTATCAAATATATGATGATGAAATATCATCTTCAAATGAATCTTTAGTCTCTGAAAATTGACCACTATGGGATGGTAATATTTTTTAGAACTAATTTAAATTAGATTTGTTATCTGAAACCTAATCATCTATGACAGTAACATGTTTCAGTCCAATTAAGTCTTTTGAGGTTTTCTTCTCTAAATCATTAGATTAGATTAAGCTAAAATGTAGTCTGTTGTATCCAGGAATTAATTTTAAATTAAAGATCCATCCCCGGTAAATTGGCTTGGTTGCCCTAGACCAAGGGACCTTGCCTTTTAGGCTGTGTCCGAGGGCTTGGCCGAGGACAAGGTCTAATGGCAAGGGCCTGAGGTCTAGGACAAAACCAAGGCAATTTACAAGGGGATGGATCTTATTCTAACCCAAGATGTCTTCCTCACATTATTGTCTATGTTGTGGCCAAAAATGAGCAAGATCTAATAGTTACTTTCAAGGGAATTTGCCTTTTTAGACACCAAAGTGAGCAGTGATTGCCAGCTGCTGTTGTTATTGTTTTGACGGCCATGACTCATTGCTAAGCAACGATCTTCAATTGGCTCACCGTGATTGGCTGTGATGTTCCTGTGCTCCACCCCCTTGCCTTTTGATTGACATTCTAGACCTTGCGGGCAAAAACCTTGGACAGGAATCCAAGGAATTTTGCCCTAGGGCACTTGGTCGGCTCACCAAGGTCCTTGGTCTGAGCCAACTAAGACTGTACCAGCGGGTTAGAATAATGATCTAAAACCATTAGATTAGATTTTACTTTGAACTAATATGTTGAGCCTGGGGAAGATTATCCTTGGGAATTCATTAGACCGAAACATGGACTGTTGTGGTCAGCTTTCAG
Organism: Haplosyllis leylae; assembly: GCA_038406175.1. Lineage (NCBI taxonomy): Eukaryota > Metazoa > Annelida > Polychaeta > Phyllodocida > Syllidae > Haplosyllis > Haplosyllis leylae. Next base: position 8,869 of record JBCAUG010164823.1, on the reverse strand, counting down.
ATAGCAACTTTCACTTCATTTGGCCATGAAAAAGGCAATTTTCATTGACTAAAAATTATTTGAAGAAAATTTGTAGTTGGAAAACATTTATTATTAATGTTTATTCAAATCACGGATGAAATGTAGAATTTGTGAATAGAAAACACGCCAAGATTGTCCATAAAGTTGCGAAAATAACGCATTTCCATTCATAGTGTGTAACTATTCAAAGAATAATGTAAATTAACCATTTTATTGCATTGTACGTGAATGTAAAAATAAACTTTGAAGAAATACATTCTAAACGTTTCAAGTCATGATTTTGCCTTTTGTATAAATGTAAATAGAAAAATAGCGTGCAGACAATATCTAAAAGTTCATTTCCCGAAGAAAAATTCTTTGTGACCAAAAAATTCCACTCGCACAGTGAGGGAAATTAAAATTACAAGTCAAGCCATGAATCAATCTCAGAAGATAATGTCCATGGTCTTCGTCCGATTGAAAACAATTAGTCTTTTTACCAACTGATGAACCCCAAAAATGGGGAATACAATCTTCTCTAATGGGACCGAGAAGAGGTTGGTGTTAAAGGGTATTTGCCTATTTATGTGCACATCTTGCCTTGGCCTTTTGCGGTATATCCGTTATCAGTAGCGGATAGATGACAGCATGGACCGTTGACCTCCACGGTGTCCGAGAAGACAGGGAGGTTCACGCTTTATTTCAAGGTATGCAAGTGGACTTTTGGCCTAGCAAAATATAGATCTGTTGTGGCAAAATGATCGCGTCATAACTGTGATCTTATATTGTTCAGAAGAAAGTCCAAATGTATTACTTTTTTTGTCAGAAATAATGATAAGATCAGTTTGGGCCAATTACAAGAAAAGATAAACTTGCAATTACAGCGGCACCTGGCAATTTCCGTGTTAATTCTTGTGTCAAATTGTAGTGTCAAATTGTAGAATCATTGAAGACTACAGAACACACTGATGATCGTTTCAATTTAAAAATGGAGAATATCACAGAGTGTCCAGTATGTTTGGAAGAATACCAAAATCCTAGGATCTTGCCGTGTTCGCATACACTTTGTTTAAATTGTCTAGATAGTCTGCAACAGCAGAATGACAAACAAAAGTTCATTATGTGTCCCTTATGCAAGGCTGAACACGAAATTCCACGAAGAGGTGATGGTTCTTTCCCAGAGAATCAGCACGTAACGCAACTCATAGTTGAGCGACAGGTATGAATTAAATTCTTTTTTTTATTTAAATAAACTTGCAAGGTGAAGCATTTGAAAATATATGTACACATCAATCTTCCGTCTCCATCTTATGCTCAGAAAATAAAGGCCCTTCAGAAGCTTTTGGAATTAAAATTACAAATAACAGAAGACACAAGTGGAAAAACAGGGACATCAGTACCAACTCCAACAGACGAGGATGGTGCAAAAAATATCGATGAAGGGAATTATTCAACGGATTCCGAAAGAGGTAAGAAAGATATTGCATGTGCTATTGTTTCCGAAGAACAGGATGTGAGTTCCCAATCAAATGGTAACAAACAAGAACTAACGCGTAATTCAGGAGAAAACCTGAAAACGTTTAGTCGACAAAAACTAGCTCTAATGCAATGCGAATATGATCCCAAAATATGTGGGTTTTGTGAGAAAACCGTCCCCTTAGGTGTGCTAAAACAATGCATACGATGCAAAACAGCCAAGTATTGTTCCAAAGAATGTCAAACGAAGGACTGGGAACAAAGACATAAAACGCATTGCAAAGAGATAAGGAGGCTACAGAAAATTGTAAACAGTTTAAAAGCAAGCCCCATTAGCGATTCACATTTCCTAAGTCAAGGTGTAGACTATGGTAAAATGCACACTTACGAGGGACAGCTTCTTTTGCGCGGTTATGAACCAGGACGTTCCACCGGGACTAGTTTCGTACATATGTACAATCCAACTACATTGAAGAATGAAGGAACAATATGCAGACACAAAATAGATGTTCGTATTTTGGATTATTGTGTGATTAGTATACAAGATACAGTTTACTTTGTGGCTTCAATAGCCAGCATGCCAATTCAGATAGAGAATCTACATCTTTGCCGTGTAGAGTTCTGGCCATTTACTGCTCCTGCAGTTGAGCCAGCTTTTGTGGTGACAAAGTACGGGGAATTTTATGGCCCAATGTGCTTCTCAGAGGGCAAGCTTCTGATAGAAAACGGCAGAAGGAAAACAATAGAGGAGATGGATGTGAGCTCTCGTCAAGTTAAATGGACACAGTTGAGTTTACCTACTGGCATTGATTTCCCTGGCAGTCTCTGCAGTATGTATGCAACTAGGAATGACACAGAGAGACTGATAGTAATGCAGTACTTCAAAGATGCCGGATGGGAAGATCCAAAAGTCAAATGTATAAATTTCCAAGGTCAAGAAATATGGCAATTTGGTGGATTGGGTACTCCTCTGTTAGAGGGAATAAAGTACTCACCGGATAGCATTTGCATTGACAATGATGGAAATGTGTACACTGCAGAAGGAACTACCAATCGAATTATTGTGATAAAGAAAAACTCTCCAATCCCTGAAATACTATTTTATGCACCTGGCCGGGTTGGATGCATTGATTGGTGTGATCAATCTCAGAAACTTTATGTTGCCTTTGATATCAAAGAAGGCATATTAATGGCAATTCAAGCATACGACATAGCATAGTAAAAGTTGTTGGTTGTAAATCTAAATTGTTCTTTGGATACAATGTGCACCAGACTTTAAACCGATAATTTTTACGTTGCAGGACTAATAGGCTTGTCAGTTCTTATGCAGTTTAAAAAAATTGTCAACTTTTAGACTGGTTGATTATGAAAGTGCCAAATACAAAATCTGCAGTGGATGCAAGTATTGCTTCGACAATTATATTGCCCTCTGCAAATACTTCAACCATTGATAAAAATAAGCTTCGTTATTTATTGTTATTTAAATCATTGATAAAATACGTGTCAACTCTTTCAGTGTCGAAGTGGACTTTTTGGCACTTTCATACCTTAGGGCACTTAAATGCCTCCAGTTTCTTTAATATTTATCATAGAGACCTCTCAATGGTATCATTCAATTCAGAACTAAGTTCTGCACATGTCAAAGATGCTCTTTCCCCTAACTGGGTAGACAAATGGATATTTGATGGAGAATGCTACCTTTTCTTTTCTACCCAATTGCTCTCTAGTGTGTTCACTAGTAACACATTACAAGTGGTTATAATCTGGGACACTCAGGTATTTGTCATCTAATAACTAACTGAGTAGCTGGCATATAGAGGTGCCCTGGAATCACTTCCTGACCTGTTTTTCTCACTGTGGCTTCTGATATAAATTGACCCCTTGTTCCAGTAAGTAAACTGAGGGGCTCAAGTATCCGTGGCATAGACGAGACATGTGCAGTAGATTTGGTCATAAAGCCAGATTCATATACCCATCATGACCACCTTCAAAATGATCACTTTTTCTAATGTCAAGAATACGAAAGAGTTAACTTAGGATACGTCGAAATTATGAACTTATTTAGACACTCCGATATTTAGTAGTAGGCTGCAAGAAGAAATCACTAACGTTCTGTGCACTGACAGTTTGTACATACGCAACACAAACAAAAGAAGGAAGATGTGTAATTACAACTGTATTCAAAAGTAGCAAAAAAAAATTTAACAGCCTAACCGTGTTATGTTTGTTACATAAAGAAAAATAATATTGTTTAAGTTTGAGAAGAAAAATATTTCAATCTAATGTGAAGAATTTCTTTCCGTTAGAAAAGTAAAGGTTTAAATTGCCAGGCACTTGGGCCGAAATAACAACTTTATCACAGACCGATAATTGCTCGAGTGAGGTCGATACTGAAAGGTATTTTGCAATTTCATGTGGATATCTTATTTTAGTTTCTTCTTAATCTGGCCCTAGTTGGGTCCAGAAATTAGGCCAACACTAGTAAATGCACGGAAATTCGATAGTCTTCTTCTTTTCTTGGTATGTTTGCGCAGAGGATGGTCGTAGAATGTATGTCCCTTTTGTGGGTCAAATTTTTCTACTATTTCATGGGTTATTTTGGACATTTTGGCAAAGGACAGGGATGGCACGGACACTGGGTTACGTCGGGAAAGCCTGAAAGCCTGAGTTTGGTAGAATGCTATTTTTGACATCAAAAAGGAGAAAAGGGCAGATACGACTAAACTGCACGTAGCAAAACTATTGCTAGGATAAAGTTCATTTGAATATGGTCGGTCTATTTGTATGTAAGACACGCTGATAAGATTCAGGTTTAGACTACTTACAACACAAGATAAACTGGCAAACATTGATAACACTTTTAACTTTGATGAAGTAAAGATCATTTAAACTTTGCTACCCGATGATGGTCATTTCAATTTAACAATGACTGATTTCACAGAGTGTGCTGTGTGCTTCGAAGAATACCAAAATCCAAAAATATTGCCTTGTACACATACACTTTGTTTAAATTGTCTGGAGAACCTGCAGAAACAGAATGACCGAGGGAAGTTCATTACATGTCCCATCTGCAATGCTGAGCACGAGATTCCAAAAAGAGGTATTACTGCCTTTCCGGAGAACCAGATTGCCATCCAACTCGTAGCTGAACGACAAGTATGTATTAAGTATAATTTCATTTCAATAAAATAGTACATATATTTAAACTGATGTATTTAACACGTGAAAATAACTCGAGTTTTTCCTTCCTTGAAATTGTATCACTCATTTGGTAAATTTGAAAAATATTTTTCTACCAGTATTATAAGATTGTAATATAAGTATGTATTTCATACTGGTAGATTGCAATTGGTGTGCAGGTATTTATTTCAAAGAAAATACTGGCACTAAATTACACAAGTATTTGACAGAATTGAATTATTTTCAAATGTCTTCATTTATTGATTATCTTACAATTTTAAGAAAACAGAGAACCTCAAAAGGCTTCTGGAAACTAAACTGCAGATGGTAGAACCGGTGGGCTCAGATTCAATAGAAAAGGGAGAGGAAACTGAAGCAGTGGCAGCAGCAGACGAAGTGAAATCCCCTGGTGACAACAGAGGCGAAAGCACCAAGAAAGATGCTGCATGTGCCATTCTCCCTGAGGAGGAAGGCATAAAACAACACAATGATGCTAGTCCTAAGGTTAATGATGACAATCAAACACCTGAGGGTAACAAAGGTGAAAACCTTGTAACTTTTAGTCGACAGAAGCTCGCTCTAATACAATGCGAGTATGATCCCAAAAGATGTGGTTTTTGTGAGAAAATATATGCTGAACTTAAACACTGTAAAAAATGCAAAACGGCAAAGTATTGTTCGAAAGAGTGCCAGTCAAAAGACTGGAAGAAAAGGCACAAGAAAGACTGCAAAGAAATAAGAAGACTCCAAGATAATATTAAAGTACAAGTTTTCCCAGTGAAGCTCTCCGACCAACCACACAACCTGGAAAGGAACATGGAATACAGCGCTTTATATTTTCATCAGGGAAAACTTCTTATGAGTGGTTTCCAGACGCACACAGAAAGTGGCCGGCTTTTAGATGTGTACAATTCTGAAACTTTTGAGAAAGAAAGAACTGTTACCATGGTTGGAGAACAGTTCAATATTGCGGGGTTATGTACCTTAACGATTGAAAATGGGCAGTTTGTTGCAGTTTCAATCCATAGTATGCCTATTGGGTCTCACCCAAGCCGAGTGGAGTTATGGGCCTTTCCGATTCCAGCTACGAAACCCATTTATACTTTCACAGAAAAAAGAGCAAAGTATGGTCCATTGTGCTTCTCTGAAAGCAAACTGTTAATACGGAACGAGGGAAGGGGAACTCTTGATGAGCTGGACGCTAGTTCGATTCCTTTTAGACCAACAGAAGTGAGTATACCAACTGGAATTGTCTTACCAAGCAGCGTGCAAAGTATGTGCTTGATTAGAAATAACAATGAGAAACAAATAGTGCTGCAGTACCTGGAAGATGAGGGATGGGAGGACTCACAAATCAAATGTATCAATTACCAAGGCCAACAGAAATGGAAACTTGGGGGCAGGGATGCACTGGACCTGGATGGACAACGATTCCAACCTTATGGAATTTGTGTAGATGAAGAAGGCAACATCTATTCTGCTGAACAGGAAAGCGATCGAGTGGTTGTCATAAAGAAAGATCTTACCATCAAAACGCTGTTAAATGCACCCGGCAGTGTGAGTTGCATTGGATGGTGCGATCAAACCCAAAAGCTCTATGTCACATACGATGTTTCGAGAGGTGCTAATTTCCAAGTGGCGATAGCTGGATACAAAATAACCGAAGAAAAATAGAACACTATTTGTCCTGACACAATAAATGAATATTAAAACGCATTAGGAGCAGTCTGTACAACTATTAAACTAACTTTGAAATAAAATCACATTGTAACTTCAATCACTGAAAAGAAATGTTGTGTTAGTCTTTTATATCCGGGCGTCGCACAAGATTGAACAACATATTTAAACATTTTGATAACCATTTTGACGTTTTATCCATGGCTTTTAAAGTCCCTGTCAAACTCAATGAATTTTCAAATTCCTCACCAATCAAGAATATCATGATAAATGCTACTTAATTTTTGGAAATCGTACTGGTGGAAAGGTTGTTACGAGGATGTTGAAAAAGATTTTCTTATGCAAGAGTTTTTCCTAACTATGACTTTAAAATGTATCAATGGACGTAGAAAGAGTGAAGAATGCCAGATCTGAGCTAATTTCATGTAGCAACAAAAGTAAGAAATTAGGACCAAACTCCGGGAAAGAGTTCTTTTAACAAGACGACCTCAACAAGGGGGGGGGGGGAGATTGTGCAGTAGGTCTGAGAGGCCTCTTTTGCTTTATTTGGAAGTGGCCCTGTTTCACCCTCCAAACGTCATGCCTGTAAGGAAACCACTGATGCCTGTGGGGAACTCTTCAGACTCATAGAACAAGGAACATGCAAATGACTTTCCCCCTTTAATAGGGATAATAGGGATGGTAAAGACCTTATTTATTAGTGTTCCCCCCTAAAATATCACAAATGTTGCGCCCTTTGTTGTTATAATGTCTTGTGAAGTACAGGAAACACTGCACAAAAATAAGCAAAATCTGATGAAGTCAAAGCCGTGTTTTAACGTCCCCCAGCATTGCTGGCCAAGCCCTTGAGGCCTTATGAGACAAGTCAAGATACAAATCACATTACAATTTGGAGCCCTTCTGAGGGTGGAAGAAAACTACAAAGAAAAAAACCACCAGGTGTTGGCTGTGAAGAGTGAAAGACATCACACATCCGGCCAGGGATCGAACCCAGGTCATAGCAGTGAGAGGCGCAAGCGTAACCACTGCGCCACCAAGTCTCACCACAATGTATAGCTGACCCTTGATAGTTCCCAATAGCGAAGGTGATATTATAAAGTAAGCAGCTCAACCTTGAACGTTCACGCAACGACGTACAAATTGTCTCTTCAACAGATGCAAGTATGTCCGTCCCTACGAGAGCCAATAGCTCGTCTTTACCACATTTCACCATCTTGAACCAATTCTTTCCAGTATAAAATAATTTTTTTTATGTAATTTTTTTTATAAAACTCAAATTTTAGAAATCTCGATTATTTCTTCACTCCTCCCCTTCCCCGCAACACAAATTTTTAATTTTTTGTTAAATATTTTAATTTTAAAATATTAACGTTTTAAACGATATCTGAGGAAAATTTTGAGCAATATTGGGATGTTCAACATCAAGTGAAACCAAAGAAATGATGCTTTTATTGTAAAAAAAGAAAAAAAAGTCACACCAGGCAAAAGAGCGTAAATCCTCCAGAACGATAACATTTAGAAATGAAATCATTCCTATTAATGTTACGAAGATCAATAGTGTAAAATGACTATCCGAAGCTGAGGCATCATTTGTACCATTAACTTTTAACATTTAGACTCAAGACTGCGTGGGAACTATAATGTCGTTCTCCCATCATATCTTTTGTCATTGTTTAAAATCCAACAGCAGACGTAACCGATCGGCCACGTCAATCTCCTTAAATTAAATTCTTCCAAATATAACACTATTTTCAGAAATGCAAATAAATATGATACATTGCGAACAATCAAAATATTACGATTGTTATTCAACAGCAAAAATTATACAACAAATTATATTATTGCACGTTCAAATGATTTCCCTTCGAAATCTTTGGAATTGCGATCTGAGTGCTATTTTTGTGCACAAGGAAAAAACGGAAAACTACGCATGTTGCGAATATTCTTGCAGCCTTATCATCACTCATTTCTAGTGATAGTGAAAGGAGCGCGGTTAATTCGCATAAATATTAATCAGTTTACACGCTTGACTCAAGGATTCAAAGATTGATATTATCAGGCAAACATGTTTGGAATTTCAGTGTCGCAACAAATGAGTTGTACAGAACTCAATAGAAGTTTCACACTATGCGACTGCGACAACGTCACTAACTCCTATGTATTGCTGACCCCTGCGAGAATGTATCTCATTAAATGAGTGGCATCTACAACAGAAAGAAGTAGAAATGCATCTCTAGATCTGCCAGATCTGACAGAAATGCTTATCGTGAACAACTAGATTGTCCTCGAATGCACATAAACTGGATATATTTATATTTGTTAAATGTCGGAAGTGATAAAATAATAATCTTAGTATGACCTATTAATCCGACCATTTAACTCTAACTCATCATTTTTTCCTTTATTCCATGAATTTTCATTACTCTTTCGGATGCTCAGCGCACTGTTCAACAGTGTTTATTAAAAAGTTCAAACACACTGAATGCTACTTGTCATACAAAAGCGAAAGTACAGTCAAACACACTGTGCACATTTG